>PVJA010002420.1:0-107421 GCA_004027025.1 Myocastor coypus | reverse complement strand
GGGGCCTGGCGGGATGGCTCAGTGGTCTAAAGCGCCTGCTTGGGAAAGCTTGGGCGGCTTCAGGGACCGCGGTTCGATCCCCGGCACCACATGCTGCACCAGCCCTGCCCTCGGGGAGGGCTGAGCCGGCCATAAGGATGAGTGAATAAACAGACAAAGGTTCTGAAACAAGAAAAAAAATAAATAAATAAAATAAAATTTAAAAAAAAAAAAGAAGACACTGATAAAAAAAATAGAGGAGAACAGCAAAATGATGGAATCCTTGAATGAACAATACAGGAAAGTATGGTATGCATGAAGCAGATTCAAAGTGCTATACAGGAAATTAAAACCTCAGCCACAGGCAGGCAAAACCATGTGAATGGAAGTGAAAATAGATTTTCAGACCTTAAAGTCACCATTGCAGCTAGTGAAAAGAGAAGAAAAGATCTCTTAAAAATAACTAGGATGCAGGAAAAAAAAAAATTCAACATCTGCAAGATGATGCAAAGATGACCAACATGAGACTGATAGGCATCAATGAGTTCTTCAAGTCATCCATGAAAACAAATTCGAGCCCAATCTGTTGGCCAGATCTATAGGGTGGATATCAAGGAAATAGCAATAGCTCTGTTCTACAAGTGAAGTGACATCTGGCCACCAGCAAACGTCATGGACACTGTCCATGTACATGACATACTAGAACTTTGTGCTATATCCTATCCCCAAACTGTTAGAAGTTCTGGTCATATATTTGCCATTCCAGTATTTATGTTATGTTTCATTCTTAATAATTATTTACTATCAAGGAAACTTTTACTTAGTTGATTTTTTTATATATTAACCTATTCAAATACTATGTGAGTACTCTGAATTTATTATAGATTTGTACATATGATACATAACATTCTGGCCTCTAAGTTGGACTCACAATTTGATTTGAACTTTGGAATATTTAATTTAATTTTAATCAATTAATATTTAATTAACTTTCTGAGCATTGATTAATTATGATTTTCATTTTATGATTCATACTGTGTTTTTGACTTAAAATCTACTTATAAGACATGGTATGGGGCCCAGCAGGATGGCTCAGTGGTCTAAAGTGCCTGCTTGGGAAAGCTCGGGCGGCTGCAGGGACCGCAGTTCAATCCCCGGCACCACATGCTGTGCCAGCCCTGCCCTCGGGGCGGGCTGAGCCGGCCATAAAAATGAGTAAATAAATAAATAAAAGTTCTGAAACAAGAAAAAAATAAATACAATTTTAAAAATTCTTTAAAAAAAAAAAAAAGACACAGTATGATATTTTCTCCTAGTGTTAGAAACTTTAAAAAGTATATTTCCATCTTCCACTGACTTTATATTACTTCTTCCTTGTCTTTTACACACACACACACACACACACATATATATATATATATATATATATACATATATATATATATATGAAAAATACGTGTATATAACCTGAAATAAGGTTGATACTGCTTTGTGGAAATCTTCAATGACATTTTAAATGGGTTCACCTAATAAATTTATATTTCACATAGTCCTGCATAAGTAGCATTTTGAGAGTTCCTTATTCTCTATCCAGGGCCATACACCAACTTTTCTTGCCTTCTGGATTATGGTCTTTGTTATTTTCTATGTGCTACCTCTGGAGGAAATAGAATATTTCAAGTTTGTATAACTGGAAAATACTTTACTTTTAGTTTTTAAAGGTATGTTTGCTAAGAATAAAATTCAATGAAAACAGATCTTTTTTTTTCGGTCCTTTGAATAAATGAGTCTAGTTTCTTACCCACTTGCTTTTTTTTAATTTTATAATGTAGAATAAGATGTTATTTAATTTTATTCTTCCATAGCTAATATCTTTTTCTACAGATATGCTTTAATGGTTATTTTTCTTTGCAATTAGTTTTGGACAGTTTCATTTTTGTGTATCTTGGTATGATTTTGTCTTAGTTACTCTTCTCTCATTGCTGGGACAAATATCCGACACTCAAAATGAGGGAAGGAAAGGTTTATTTAGCTCACAGTTACTGGAGATTTTAGTCCATATTCAGCTGGTTCCAAGGCAGAGAGGCACACGGCAGAAAACAACCTTTCATGGCGGCTGCTAAGAGCAAGAGCTCAGAGAAAGAGCTAGCAGCCTCTCAAGCAGCTAATTTCTCTTCCACATTGAAATGCAAATCAACTGCCCCAGAGGAGGGGCAGCACCCATTTCTCCAATAATCAATTACAAATTCCAGAAGCACGTCCCATGACTGCATGAGGCTTTGGGGAGACACCTATACAAAAACCATAACAGAGGGGCCCGGTGGGATGGCTCAGTGGTCTAAAGCCCCTGCTTGGGGAAGCTTGGGCGGCTTCAGGACCGTGGCTCGATCCCCGGCACCACATGCTGCGCCAGCCCTGCCCTCGGGGCGGGCTGAGCCGGCCATAAAAATGAGTGAATAAACAAACAAAGGTTCTGAAACGAGAAAAAAAATAAATTAAAATAATAATAATAATAATTTTTAAAACATCAAAGGAGAAAATATTTTAAAAAACCATAACAGATTTTATGCATATTTCTTATGTAAAAGGTACATTTTTCCTGGAAATGTGGTGCTATAATTTTAACTAAATTCAGAAATTTTAAATCTTTAAATATTTATTGCCTACCCCATATTTTGAGAATTCTAACTATATGAATATAAGTTTCTTGATTTTTGGCACAGAGTGAACTATTATACTGATCTATAAATTCTTCATGTTTATTTTAGACAATTTTTATTGTTATATTCATTTATGTTTGTAAATAATTTTTTTACAATGTGAAATGTATTATTAATCTCATGTTATGTATTCATTTCAGAAATATTTCTCTGAGACCGGCCAAATAGCTCAGCAAATTAAAGCACATGCAAGCAGGCGCAGAGGCCAGTAGTTTGATCCCCCAGGTCTGCTGTGCCAGCCCCGCCCCCAGGGTGAACTGAGACAGCAATTGAGGCTGGGTGTGGTAGCTGTAATACCAGCTCATGGAAGGCTATAATCAGGTGAATCACTATAAATCCAATCTAGTAGTGAGACCCTAAACACTGTGTAGACCCTGCCCTAAAATACAGAAAGAAAAGGAAATATTTCTCTAAAATTCACTCTTGTCTACATTTTATATCATTCATATTTCAAAATTTGTCTATAATTTTTAATTTTCTATATAATTTTTGGTTTTCAATAAAGTTAATAAGAATTAAAAAAGAAACCACCACCACAATCAAGATAATGAACATATCCATTATCTAAAATACTGCTACCTTTTCCCCCTCACTTTTTGCCCCTAAACTATATCCCAAGAAATCAGATTAGTAGTCACTACAGACTGGTTTCTAGAATTATTAAAAATTCTACTCACCATAATGATTTTACTATTCACACATTTGTAACAAGTATGAATAGTTCATTCCTTTGTACAGTTCCATAGTATATGTTCATTATTGACTATCTGAAATGCTTGGAACCACAATGTGTCATTCTCAGATTTTTTTCAGATTTTACAATATTTGCCCATACAAAATAAGATACCTTAAGACATGGATCCAAGTGTAAACAAGAAATTCATTTATTTCATATGAAGATCATTTCATATAACGTTTTTTAAAACCATGTGCATGGAACAAAGGTTTGTAGTATGGAACTTGTAGTGCCATGTCAGTGCTCAAAATGTTTTAAATTTTAGAGCTGTTTGGATTTTAGATTTTCAGTTATGGCTGCTCAACTTGTGTTCCATGGGGTATGGCTCTATCACTTTTTATAATGCCTTTACCTGTTCATGAACATTGGGTTGTTTTAGTTTTATGCTATTATAAATACATCTGTTTTTGATAGCTCAGTGGTCTAAAGTGCCTGCTTAGGTAAGCTTAGATAGCACAAGGGCTGCAGTTGGCACCACATGCAGTACCAGCCCTGCTCCCAGGGTGGGCTGAGCCAGCCACAAAAAAAAAAAATCTGTTTTTATGATTTATGCATGAGTCTTGGTAGAGATATATGCTTTCATTTCTTCTGAGGAAATACCAAGGAGTAGGATGATTGAGTTTTAGAGTTAGGTGGATGGGCAATTTGAAAAACCCACCAAAATAATGTACAGACTATATATTTTACACTGGTAGTGTAGGAAAGCTCCAGTTCTTCCATATACTCACCAATACCTGATACATTCAATCTCTTAAATTGTAGACATATTTTGGCCAGGCATGTTGGTACACACCTATAAAGCCAGCACCATTCCACGTTTGAGTCCAGCCTGGCCAACTTAGCAGCTTTGTAAGATTATGTCTCTCAAAGTGAAAAATAAGGAACAAGGATGCACCTCAGTTCAAAGGCTTTGGGTTCAGTCTTCCATGCAGGAAGAAAAGTGTGACTCTTTTTAAGATATTAAATGGTATTTTACTGTGGTTTTAATTTTATTTCCCTGATGACTAATAATATTAAACATCTTTTCATGTGCTTCTTTACTATCTCTGTATATGGGTATATCCTTTGGAGAAGTGTATCTTACTTTTTTGACTCACTTCCTCCTCATCAGAATGCTTGGTTTGTTTTCTTCCAAGTGAGGTGAGGCAGATTCTTTTTTTTTTTTTTTTTTTAAGGTTTTTATTTATTTGGTAGAGTCTCTACTCAGCTTGGACTCATAGTGATCTTCCTGTCTCAGTCTCCCCAGCACTGGGATTACAGGAGCACACTGCTATGCCCAGTTTCAGTGGCTGGCATGGCCTGTCCAGGGTTCTGGAGGCAGCACAGCATGTGATACCAGGAATCGAACCCAGGTCCTTGTGCTTGTCAGGCAGGAGCTTAGACCTTCAAGCTATCTTCTGAGCTGAGGCAGAAGTCTACTGACTTCTATTTTTGCTCTGGAACAACGCATTTTTATTTCCTTATGTATAGTATTTTTTGTTAGAAGCTATATATTTTAAATAGTATGGCAACTCTGGGATAGTATCTCCTTCCCCTAAGTTTGTTTTCATTGTTGTCTAGCAATTTTCCTAGACTATTCTGTACACTCTGACTCTTGACCTTGTGCGATCACTGAAGTCTATAATGGACTGATTACCAGCTAATGCTTGCATATTGATTTCTTTAAACGCCTTAAACCAGTAATTCTCCCACTCTGCAAAGGGGCTCTCCCAGGTTATACCTTCAATGCTTCAGCAGGCAGTTCTACAAGTTGACTGGGTTAAGGAACATCAAGAGACCTAGCAAAACATTGCCTTTAGATAGATCTATGAGGGCTATTTTAGAAGAGATAAGCATTTGAGTGAGTAAGCTAAATAAAAAAGATCTGCCCTTAGCAATGTGGATAGGCATCATCCATTCTGTCTGAGCCCTAGAGAAACCAAAAGGACTAAAGAAAAGAAAATTCACTCCTTCTGGAGCTGGAACATCTACCTTTTCCTACCTCCAGGCATCAGAACTCCAGGTTTTCAGGCTTTTGGATTCAGGAACTGAAACCAGCAGCCCCCTACCCTCCCATTTCTCAGGCCTTCTACCTGACAGAGTACACCATCAGCTCCCCTGCTTCTTGGGTGCTTGGACATAAACTGACTTATACCACATTTCACTGCGTTTCCAGCTAGTGGATGTTAGTATTAGGTCACATCTCAATCTATGTAATTATGTGAGCAAATTCCTACAAAAAAATCTCTTCTTCCATGTGTATGTAGCTAGCCTACTGGTTCTTGATTCATACCAAGTTGTTCATTTTAAGTCTTTTTTGGGTTTGCTTGTTTGTTTTGTATTTTTAGGGAAGAGTCTACAGGGTGTTCAGGGTCTCACTACTAGATCAGACTTGTAGTGATCCACCTGTTTACAGCCTCCCAAGATCTGGGATTACAGGGGGCATGCCACCACGCCCAGTCTCAATTGCCATTTCAACACGCACTGGGTGCAGGGGCTGGCAGAGCTGGCCAGGGATCAAACCCCTGCCCCCTGCATGAGCTTGCAGGCACTTTAATCTGCTAAGCTATTTGTCTGGCCCCATTTTAAGTCTTTAGAGAAGGCTTTTACTTGTCTCAACTGGTAAAGCTGCCTCAGGATATGACAGTATTAAACAAATGTCACTTATGGTTGTTGTCAAGTACCTTGCTGCTCATGCTACTTACACAAAGTGAGTTCTAAGTAAAGTCAAACAAAGATGAGTATTGAGAACAGAGCTTTTCCACAAGCTAACAGATCCAGTACTCAAAATTCCTGAGGAATGTGATTTAGATGGCTTAGTTACCAGCCTTCTGAAAAAAAGTTGGTGTTGACAATTTCCCAGTGTTCTTTTTGCTTTTATAGGGAATGGGTTTTCAGAGGTCCTTAATCTGACACTTAGAAACTTGAAGTCACATTTATATAGCTCATATGCTGTCTCATTATGTATGATATACAGAAACCAGCTTCTGGCTTGGCCAACAGAACTTGTTTCAAACTGCCTTCGCTACTTATACACTTCCACTGCTGGGCACTATAAGATATATCATGAAAGATTTCTGTTCTTGAATCTTTGCACTACAAGGTTGATACACTTAAGTGTTGGGACTATTCCTGTGTGCCATACCCACATAGGGGTCTGAAAAGACCTTATTATATGTATGTAACTATGACCTACAAAAATATGTCCCACGAGATAACAAAATATATTGCCAACTTGATTTATCCTTAGTTTCCCAAAATATGGATAGCCACTTTAATACTACTTGATAGTAAAAGTACAGTGGTACCTTGGTTCACAGACTTAATTATTTGCATTATTCTGGTCATAAACCAAATTGAGCAAAAACCAAGTCAAATTCAATGGTTTGGTTCAATGTTGACCTTAGAGCAAAATTTGGTTCTTTTTTATGCAGCTCTATTTGCAACAATGGTGAAAAGAATTGAGCTCATGAACCAAGATATCACTGTGTAATAGGAAATAAATGTAGAAACAAAAAGATTCAGCCTATTAAAATATCTTTTATTGGGCTGGCCAGATAGCTCAGCAGACTAAAGCACCTGTTGAGGCAGTTGAGTGGCCAGGTTTTGATGCTGGCATGCAGTGCCAGTCCCACCCCTGGGGGCACACTGATGGTAACTGAGACTGGGCATGGTAGCATGCACCTGTAATCCCAGAACTTGAGAGGCTGAAAATGGGGATCATTCCAAGTCTGATCTGTTTAGTGAGACCCTGTAGACTCTGTACTAATTACATAATAAATAAATAAATAAATCATCTTTTATTACTTTAATAAAATCAAGTGAATATGTGTACACATTGTTAGCTCCCTAGGTTTGAATGTAGTATGGTCAAGTTAGAGGATGTGAATTTTTTTTTTTTTTTTTTTTGTGGGACCAGGGTTCGAACTCACGACCTTGCACTTGCCCAGCAGGCACTTGTGCCTCGGAGCTATCTCCCCAGCCCCGAGGATGTGAATTTTAAGCTTCACTAATCTCACAGTAAATGCCATCCCCCACGGACTACCTGGTCTTTCCAGACTTCTGTTTGGGTTTCTGCTCTATCATTATTTTTCTCTGAAGCCTCTCTACACTTCCCTTCTCTACATATCTACACTCGTGGTCCAAACACTGATGGCTGAGTCCCTTGCACCCACTCCTAGTATTACTGCTACATGACAGCCACCAACATCCATCTCTCCAAGGGGGCAGAGAGAGCCTGATGACCTTTACCCTGGCCTATTAACTGGCTTTCTTTGAAGTGTTTGACCTGGGTCCAATAAACCAGGGCTTGTAGAGGTAAAGTTCCACAGAATGAGGTCAGCTTTAGGGATTCAGTCTGTGAGTGGATACAGGTGTCAATCCTTTATGGAAATGAAGATAAGTTTAACTGTAGGCCAACAGGCTAAAACCAAGTTAAATAAGTTCAAAACATAATATATCTTCTCAAAATATTTGATACACAAAACATTTGAGGGCCTGGGGACATAGTTCCATTGCACATGTGCCTGCCTGGCAAGTGCAAGGTTGTGAGTATGAACCTCATTCCCACCAAAAAAAAAAAAAAAGAAGGAAAGAAAGAAAGAAGAAAAAAAAAATCTGAATATTTTCTCACAAAAGGACTTAATCTTACATATTTCCAAAAGTTGTTGCAAAGATTCTCTACTATTAGCAAAAATGAAGTGAGACATAATATTTGTTATGTTTTGTGTCTAGTTGTCCCCCCAAAATCTCATGCAATCATGGGGTGAGGACTTCTAGAGTTTGAGACCTACTCACTGGAATTATGTGTCTTAGTACTGTTGGGATTATGGATCTCAGCACTGCTGGAATTGTGGGTGTGGCCTGAGGCAGAAAGCCTGAACGTAATATAAGAGAGACAGAGCAACAGACTCTCTCTGTTGCCCTGGTTGGTCAGTTGCCTCTGTTGCCATTTGTGGCTGTCTCACTGCCATGAACTGGATGCTCTCTCCCCTGTTCCACTCAGCCTTGGGCCAGCCAAATATGGACTGAAACCTCCAGTAACTGTGAGTTAAATAAACCTTTCCTTCCTTCATTTTGGGTGTAGGGTATTTGTCCCAACAAGAGAGAAGAGTAACTAAAACAATATTAATGCAACAGATCAAGCAAAGCAGACTAATTATCCATAGACTAAAAGCAAAAATAAATAAATAAATAAATAAATAAATAGAAACCTAGGAATCATGGCAAAGTAGATCTCCAAGGCTCAGGAAAGCTGTTCTGCCTTGATGGAATTATGAGTCACATTCCTATGAGATGAGGGACTGTAAACACACTCTGCTTTAGTTTTATACCCTAGGTATCACTGACATCAAGCACTGCAATACAACCTGTTCTGGGAGGAAAAATGACACAATTCTGATTATTCTAGACATTATTTCCCTATGTCAGATGTTGGGAGGAAATCTAAGACCTACAAGCAGGAATGATCCCAGCTACTTGGGAGGCTAAGACAAAAAGATCAAGTCTGAGGCCAGCATGAACACCTGAGACCTTGTCTCAAAACAACACACATACATGCATACATACAGGAAAGGAGTAGGCATGCAGCTCATGGTAGAATGTCACTGGGTTCAATCCCCATATAGGGGGTAAAAAAGATTTGTATGGCTAGAACTTACTGAAATCCTCAAATTATTATCTAGTTAAAACTGAAGCACATATGAGAACTTCTAGGTTAAAAGAAAAAAAAAGTACCCAAAAACTAAATATCTCATTTTGTAAAAATAGTTTATTAGCTGCTTGCTCTTTCATCTGAGTTATACTGTATTGTCTTCATGAAGAGGAAATATGATGCTTCAAAATTAAATTATTTTACATAAACATCTGTAATCAGCCCTGTTATATCCATAGACAATTGAGTCCATGTAAAGTTTTCAAAATAAAAAAAAAAATTAGAAAAATTATCTCATCTACACCCTGTGCTCTGTATAACTACTAGGAGGACAATATGCATTGTATCAAATACTGGAAATGTACTATTAATGTGTTTTGCAATTGTCACATTGTTATTTCTTATTAAATGCAATAAATAAAATGAAAAACATTTCAACACCGCATATTACTATGCACCAAAAATAATAAATAACTATAGCGTCAAGAGCATTTTCATGAGTGCCAGGATTGAATTCTGCTGCACCGTAGGACACTCGGGAAAAATCTAGATTTCGGTAACTGACACCTGACCTCCGCTTGAAACAAAGCCATTTCTAATAAGCAGGCATTGCATACCAACAAATCACCAATGGGACTGTATATTCTTACTTGATGAATCCCAAGCAAATAAACCTATTTTGTGTAATGAGCCTTTTAACTTCAACTATGATATATATTCTTTTATCATTTAGTATTTACAGGATTCCCTCAACACTGCAAGTTCTGACACTGCAGGGAATAAAACAACCGTATTCTCTCGGATATTACACAGAGAGACATTTTAATGTTTTCGCCGGCCAATCGTCGAAAATAAAGAATCACAGAAATGATACCCAGGAAACCAGCAATTGGCCAAAGGAAAAGCACGTGTGACCTTGGATCAACTCCGAAGCTACACTGGCTGAACTCCGCCCTGGGATGCACTCACGACGCCCGCAGCACCCGCACTACGTAGGCAGCTCCTGGCAGAGTGGCGCCTGGCTGTGACGTAAGACCCTGCCCCCTCCGTGGTAGGCCCCGCCCCCACGAGCGGAGGACGCGGACTTCTGTGGCGCCGGCTCTGCTGCTGCTCCCGCTGCCTCCGAGACCGCCGGGTCTCCGCACAGAGAGCGCCTGAGGGGCCTCCGGCCTGTCTTCGCCGTGGCCGCAGTCCTGACTGAGGTGTTGGGTGAACAGAGACTCAGCGAACCCGGAGAGTGCGACGCCTCGCGGGGCTTAGCGAGCCCCGGGCTTGAGCCGAGTCGAGGGAGGATGGCAGCCTCCGGGGTGGAGAAGAGCAGTAAGAAGAAGACAGAGAAAAAACTTGCTGCTCGAGAAGAAGCTAAATTGTTGGCAGGGTTCATGGGCGTCATGAACAATATGCGGAAACAGGTACGGCCTCGGAGGGCCGGCGGGCGGGCGGGCAGAGCAGGGCAGGGGTCGGGACCGGGCGGCGCGGCGGACGCGACCCTCTTGCTGCGGCTTCACCCGCCTCGGATTTGCACGAGCCACGGGCCTGCTTGCCCGCGGAGGGTCGCGTCCGACCACTGTCGTGTAATCAGAGCGCCTCCCTGTGCGCCAGGGATGTGATTTCAAAGGCCAACTCCCGGGGCACGCGGGCTCACCGGCCGTTGGCGTCGGGGGTTGGGGGGAGGCGGTTGTGTAACAGCTCTGCCTCGTTACTGCCTAGTGAGGCCCGGAGCCTTCCTTTGGCGAGCCGTACTAAGGTGTGGTGAGATCTGGTGTAGAGAAACCCATGGGCACGGCCCAATCCCGAGCTCCCTGAGGGAGCGGTGTTGCTGGCCTGGAATCGGCTGCTCTCAAGCCACCCGCCGGCCTCCGATTATCCGAGTGGAACTAGTTGAAGATAAATCCTGCGGTACCTATTAACGTAAAGCAGAAGCAGTCGTCGATAAATACCGTTGCTATCTTCTAAGGACGCTGCGCGCCCCTGTTGTTAAGAGGATTTCTTTGTTCTGTCTTTGATGTGTGGTAGGTTCAGAAAAGTCTGCAGCGCGTTGGCGAAAGGTCGTTATTCGAAGAATAGATTTTAAGGCTGGAGATGATAGTGAGGTTTTATTTAGTTTTAAAACTCTGTAACATTTAATGTATCAATAAATAGAAAAGTTGATTGGTTTTTTGATTCTGAGAGATCTACTTAGTAGAAAATGGATATAACAAGGAGATGGTGTGAATATTCGTTCCTATTTTGTTGACTATGGTCCTGTTTTCCAAGAGCGCAAAGCAGGATATGTGCAAAACTTAGCTTTTTTATCTAGTGTTTTTGCTGGGAGTGTGGACAACAGCAAAAGAATGTAAGATTTTTATGAAGGTGTTAATTTCAGATTTCTTTAAGCAAAGGCTGATGCCAGGGATCATGTCTTTGTTCACCAGCTCCTGGCATGGTGCACCAGGACGGTGGATTCTATGGGAGTGGCTTTAGATTTATCCTAGCCTTGGCATGTAAATAGCTGTAAATGGCTGCATTATTTTATGTTACTTAACTTTCATGTGATTCTGTTTCACAATCATGTTCTTTCTTATAACCTTTTTATGCTAAGGATATCACTGACTTCAAATTGCTGATGATCAAACTAGTGTCTGCCTGTAAAGGTAACAGTTCACCAGTGCTCAAGCTTGTTGACGTCTCACAGTAGTTTCCTCCACTCTCCTAGGCCTGTGTATTTTCATCTTGGATTGAAACCTTGCAAAGCATTACCTCATCCCTTAAATGGATAGGATGCACCTGGTTTACAGCATCAGCTGTTTACTTGAGAGAATTGCCTGAAACTGTATATTTAGCGCCCTGCATTTAAAAATGCATTTATATACATACATTTTTTACTTAACTATAGTAGTAACATTAATACAATTACTGAAGTACAGTAATTTAAAAACCAAGGTTGTATTATTGAGTAGGAAGGGGAAAGTGGTATGTGATAGGCAACCAGGGATCTCTGCCACAATGCTTAACTGACCTTAATCATTGTCTTTTTTTTTTTTTTTTTTTTTTTTTTTTTTTTTTTTTTTTTTTTTGCTGGCTTTGACTAACTTAAAATTATTCCCTAGTAGCACTTTTATCAATTTGTCTGTATCTTTTCCATGGTACATAGTTTCATTTGAAGATGATTTATATTGTTTATAAATTTTTATTCTGTTTAATGTTTTAATAGAGGAAAGATGTCACCAAGAATAACAGAAAGTTGGTTTGAGCCAAAGTAGTAATATTTGAGTGAGGACCAATTTTATAACTGTTACTGTTTTTAGTACAAATTTTGTTTTATGCCTTTTATTGAGGGGGATCTTTTTTTTTTTTTTTGTCTTTTTGAGACAGGGTCTCACCATGCAGTTCAGGCTGGCCTTGAGCTCACTTTTGTAGCCCAGGCTGGTCTTGAACTCTCACCGATCCTCCTGCCTCAGCCTCCCGAGTGCTGGGATTACAGGCGTGCGCCACCACGCCCGGCTGAGGGGGATCTTTTTAAGATGGGTTTCACTATACAGTTCAGGCTGATCTTAAACTCACTTTATAGCCCAAGCTGGCCTTGAACTAACAACAATCCTCTGCTTCAGTCTCCTGAGTGCTAGGATTACAGGTGTGTGCCACCATGCTGACCTGTTTTATGACTATTTTTGTTTTGCCTTATGATTTCATTTTATTGGGGATCAGGATAATGAATGTCTTGATGTCTGGGACCCTCCACGTATACTTAGGAATATTCTTTCAAAAAATTGGGAATCCTTTGAAATTAGTGTACCTCAGTTCCAATCGCTGCCCTACCACTGATTTATTGTGTAATCATTAGTAATATGATTTAGGTGATTTCATCTCTCCTGGTTGTCTTAGTCCATTTTAGGTTGCTATAATACCCAAGACTGAACAATTCATAAAGAAAAGAGATTAGTCTCCTTATTGTGGAAATTCAGGAGCACGGCTGGCATCTGTTTAGCCTCTGATGAGGGCCACATGCTGCTTCGTGAAAATCAGAAGCGGAGGATACTGGAGAAACCCTATGTGTGAGAAAGATAGAACAAGTAAAAGACTGAGGGAGGTCCCAGACTCTCTATAATAATTCCAGTCAGATTAACTAAACCACTCTTGTAAGAACCACATTAATCCATGAAAATGAAGATGGAGCCCCATCACCTAATTACCTCTTGAACCAAATTTAATTACTGATGTGTATGAGTTTGAATGTAACTTTTAGTGGGTACAAACTAATGCAAACCATAGCAGTAGTGTGGTGAGGAGCAGTTCTGTACAGAGGCAGAAAGTTTTGCAGAGCCACCAACTTTAGCTTTGTGTTTCTATGTTTGTTTTGTTTTGTTTGTTTGTTTGTTTGAGACAAGGTCTCTCTTTGTAGTGCAGGCTGGCTTTAAACTTGAAATGATACTCCTGCCCCATCCTAAGAGCTGGGATTACAGGCATGTATATCAGTTCAAGACAGCTTTAGCTATTGTGGAGCTTTTTCCTGTCTCCTCCTTGTCACTTGTAGCCTTTTGGGGAGTAGGTGTGGAGAGTACTACTACAGAAGTTTATTTAGTGCAAAGTTTAATAAAAAAAAATGTAAATAGTTGACTCTTAGCATAGAAAAATGGGCCTTTTGGAGAAAGGGACATGTAGGGAAACAGGCCTGCTGGAGAAAGGGGTATGGATTTCTTTGCTGAACAACCATTGTATAAATTCATTCCAAGGCTACTACCATGATGATACCATTTCCACATATGGTATTACCACCATGCCCATATTGTTCTGTTGCCCAAGTTGCCATCTGCACACTTGGATCAGTCACTAGATTCATAAAGGGATGAAATTGTTGCAGTACTCCTTGGATATGCCCACCACCATTTAATTCTAATAACTTTTCATAGTTTTTTTTTTTTTTTAAATCTCAAAAAGAGCTTTGCTCATGGTGTCTACTCATAGGGCTCTAGGCTACTTGCTACCTTTTGTTTTTAAGTAAGCTTTTCAATGAAGTATAAAATACATGTAGTTCAATGGAGTACAAGACCATACAAGAGAACCCCCATGAAGCCCTTCTCAGTCACCATCCTCTTTTATAGTAACTACTATTGTATTGTCATAGTTTCATGTTTATAAATAAATATAAATGTAATCATACCATCTTTGTTTCCTTCTCTTTTTATTTTTCTTTTCTGGATATTGAACCCAGGGCCTTCACTCTTAGCCCAACCCCTTTTTAATTTTTTCTTTCTTTTTTTTTTTTTTTTTTTTTTTTTTTTACGATGAAATAGAGTCTCACAAAATTGCCCCAGTGGCATAAACTACATAGTGAGACCTTGTGTGTGTGTGTGTCTGTCTGTCTGTCTGTCTGTCTGTCTGTCTCTCTCTCTCTCTCTCTCTCTCTCTCTCTCACGCACGCACACACACACACACACACACATTCTAATTATGTCTTATTTAATGTGGAAAGACTGTGAGCTATATTGTATTCAGGAAGGTCTGAAAACATGTCCCTCAAATATTAAGAGATAAATAGATTCATTAACACCAAAGAAGGGAGCAGCCCTTCTGCCTCAGTCTTTCAAGAGTGCTGGGATTACAGGCATGTGTTACCTCACTCAACCATTGCCCTTTTTTGCTTGGATGAATACTGTTCTCTGATATTCAAGGGAGGCTGTACAAGACAAGGCTGGATCATAGTCACTGCTTTATGTATGCAGATGCTATACACGTTTGTGTTTCTGAATCCAGTTGTTCCTTAACATTTGAGAGGCATGCTTTCAAGCCTTCCTGAATACTACTGTAGTTCACAGTCTTTCCATATTACATGAGTTAAGGCATAATTAAAATTTTCTTTTTGTTTTTGAGATAGCATCTCAATTTGTAGTCCAGGTTGGCCTTGAACTCCTGTCCTTCCTGCCTGCACCTCCCAATTGCTGGCATTACAGCTGTGTGCCTCCACACTGGGCAAGACTTAATTAGAATTTAAAAACTATGTTAAAGCCCATATTGAGAGTTATAAAAGAACCACAAGATCATCAATGATTAGGTGGGCTATATAGTCAGATGGGCTTATTTGGTAGCTAAAATGATTTTACTTCTATACACTTACTTGTCCAAGACTGTAACTTAAAACAGTACCTTTTGTGCCTCTTGTGATAAGTTGAACCTTCAGAGTTAAACTCAAAATAATAGTAGCACTTCTTGAGCTCTTGCTCTGTACCAGTTACTCTGCAAAGTATATATATCCTTTGTGTTAATTCTCATACATTGGCAACTTCCATCACCCAGACCATCCTGTTTGTTCTTTTTTTAAGATCAAATCAATCAATCATTTATTTACTTATTTGATACAAGGTCTCACCACAAAGCTTGGACTCTAGTGATCCTATCTGTCTCAGCCTCCCCAAACTGGGATTACTGGCCTGTGCCACCCACCCAGTTTTGGTGGCATGCAGTACCTTGGATCAAACCCAGGTTCTTACCCTTGCCAGGCAGGTACTTAGGCCCCTGACCTATCTCCCATGTCTTAGTTACTCTTCTCTCATTGCTGGGACAAATACCCGACACCCAAAATAAAGGAAGCAAAGGTTTATTTAGCTCACACTTACTGTCCATATTTGGCTGGCCCAAGGCTGAGTGGAACAGGGCAGAGAGCATCCAGTTCATGGCAGTGAGACAGCAACAAATGGCAACAGAGAGAGTCTGTTGCTGTCTCTCTTATATTACATTCAGGCTTTCTGCCTCAGGCCATACCCATAATCCCAGCAGTACTAAAATCCATAATCCCAACAGTACTAAGACACATAATCCCAGTGGATCATGAGTAGGTCTCAAACTCTAGAAGTCCCTACCCCATGACTACATGGAGCTTTGGGGGGCAACTAGATACAAACCATAACACTCCAGCAGCCCCTATTTTTTTTTTAAGTATAGGTTTTCAGTACATAATGGTTACTCTATTTTTTCATCCTGTTTCCTTCGTCTTCTTACCTCCCTCCTTCATCTCTTGGTTCTTTTCCTTTTTACAAAGATCTCTGTATCCTTTTATCTATTTTGATTAATTTGTTTTCACTTAAGTTTCTCTTGAGAGAAACCATGTGATGGTTTTGTATGTCTTATTTATTTCACTTAGCACTATGGCATCTTCCTATTTTTTTTTCCAATTTTTATTTTCTGTTAGCACATGTTTGCATTACATAAAGGTTGTGTTCCTATATGGAGGTAGTATGCATACGTGACACATCTCAATTCTTTTGTTATCCTCTTGTCCTCCACTCCTTGAATCTCTTCATCCTCTTCCCATTTGAAAAGATACATTTTTCTACTTCCTTAACCAGTCCTTTATTTTACTCTATTTTAGGTTTCTCATTTTTTTTTTAAAGCGATATTTAAGCTTGTATGTCTGATTTATTTCACCTAAGAGTAAGGTCTCGGTGTATCCATTTTCTTACAAATATTCATTCATCTTTCTTTATGATAGAATACTACTCCATTGTGTATAATCACCACATTTTCTTTATCCATTCATCATAGGCTGCTTCTAGGATTTAGTCCTTAGAATTGTGCTGCTGTAAACATGGGTATCCATGTATCACTATAATATGATGACTTTAACTCTTTGGGAAGATATCTGGAAAGGGAATAGCTGAGTCAAGTGGAATTTCTAGTTGTAATTTTTTAAGGAATCTCCATATTGTTTACATTGTGGTTGTACTAGTTTACATTCCCAGTAATCACACAGAACCTTTCATTTCTTAATGCTCTTCACTTTTTGTCTTTCTAGCTTAGGCACTATTGGTCTGTTCTTCATACTCTTCCAAGCTTTCTTGATCCTCTATCCTATTTTTCATGTCTATATGGCAAACTTTAGCATTAATAACTACCAAGTTTCCAAACATAGCTGGAGAATTTTCCGTTATTGTTCTGTCATTATTGGCCTGGTAAATCTTTGGTCACTAACTATAAATGGGTAGTTCATGCTCATAGCTAACACTATTTCTTATTTATTATAGTTTTTCTCAAATATGAGTATCTTTTCTAGACCCTCATTTTCATTAGACCACCTCCCTTGCCATGGATACATAGAAACCATTACTCTGGAACTGTGTCATTGCTTTCTACCACCTAATCTATGAATAAAAAAAAAAAAAAAAAAAAAAATCTGGCTTTTCTAATTTTGTCATAGTTGAGAAACTGCCTCTTCTATAGTGAGTTTTTTACATGATCAGCCTTTGGCTTCTTAGCACTAGCTTTCTCAGAAGAGATATACTTTTGGTTATTCCATCTTTATTGAGCACCTTTAACTTGTCTTTCTGTCCTAGATTTATGCTGTCACATTTAAGAATGTTTTAACCTCTCAGCTTTAGCATATTTTCACCAACCAACAAAGCTATCCACCTGTATTAGTCAGCTTACTCTTGCTGGGAATAAAGAGCTAACATACACAAGTTGAAACGGGAAAGATTTATTTTGTCTCACTTTTAGAAATTTCAGTCTGTGGTCAGCTTGGCATGATAGAGGAAAACTACTTCACTTCATAGGATCCAGGAAGCTTCCAAGAAAATAAAAAAGAGTCAGAAAGAGAGGATGGGCCAAGGATAAGGGTATACTTTTCCAGGTTATGCCTCTAATCAGGTATACTCATTTAGGATCCACTTCCTCCAACCAGGTCCCACCTCCCAACAGAACACTTCAGCTATGAACTTATCAGTACATAGGTGGATGGCTAGTAGGTGGATAGATGTATATGTCCCCTACCCTTTTTATTCATTGTTTTTGAGACACCATTTTACTAAATTGCCTAGGCTGACTTTTAACTTGTAATCCTCCTGTGTCAGCCTCTCTGAGTGTTAGGAGTATAGCCAGGTATCACTGTACTGGCTTCTAGGTCAATCCATTGATGTGGTTTTATGATCCAGTCACCTTCTCAAAGTCCCACTTATAAATACATGTGCCTTTGGGGCAACATTTTTTTATCTAAACCATAATACCATTGATTATTATTTTATTTATTGATTGATTGATTGTCTTTTTGAGACAGGGTCTCACTATGTAGTTCAGGCTGGCCTTGAGCTCTCTTTTGTAGCCCAGGCTGGTCAGAGACTTGCACTCATCCTCCTGCCTCAGCCTCCCAAGTGCTGGGATTATAGGTGTGATTCTTGTTTTTAATACTGTCTTCTAAATAATAGCCCTTCCCTCAGTTAAACCCAAAAATTGGTGTTATGGCTTACATCTAGATATCCCCCCAAAGCCTCATGCGGTCATAGATGGGGCCTTTTGGCAGTGGTTGGATGTGATGCTGGGATTGATTTATGGTTTGATGCTAGGATTAAGACTGCCCTACCTGGGTGTGAATGCTACTGGCCCTAAGGGTGGATACCCTGGGTAAGTCATAAAGGGCAGAAAAAGTCTTGTTGCTTGCTGCTTGCTGCTTGCTGCTTGTTGCGTGCCATGAACTATTTCTCCTATACAGTGTTCTGCTCTACCAGCCAGTCTTGGAGTCAGCCAACTCTAAACTGAAACCTCTACAAAATGTGAGCCAAATAAACCTTTTCTCCTTTAACTTTAGGTGTTCTATATTTTGTCTCAGTAATGAAAAAGGTAACTAAGACAAGATGTATAAGTTCACTGCCTTGTTTTGCCATTCACTTACTGCCCTATATTTATTTGACTTTCCAGTTCATTCTTTCAAATGAAATTCTTGAGAACCCATCGTATACTGAGCATTTTGCTAGATTTCATAATAGCAATACTAAGCAAAAGCCTAACAATGCCTATTCTTAAGTAGTTTATAGTCTAGGAGAATGAGACATTAATCAGGCAATTATAAAAATAAACATAATAATGCAGCACTTTTGGTATTAAGGTACATTGAAGGCATGCAGATAGTTGATTTGACCATGAGGAAGGTTCCCCTGAGGAACTGATAATTGAGAAATGATGTAAGAATAGGTCAGCTAGCCCAAAAGAAAAGAGAAGAGCTTATCATGTAGAGGGAATAATCTATGCAGAGACCTACTTTTATTATAAGGTTTTATTAATATAAGGTTTACAATACAAGATTTTAAATGCCAGAATAACTGGCATGCAAGATGTATTAAGTGGCAGTGTAAAGTGGCATAGAACTTAATGGGGGAAGATGACACAAAATGAAATTGGTGACATAGCAAGAGCATTTCTGTATGTCAAGCTAGAGAGCTTTCTGTTATTTTAAACTCTGTGTGTGAGGGAAAATGGATGTTTGTTTCCTTCTGAAAAAGATAGCTGCCTGCCCTGTGGTGAGTGAGAATGCCCTGCGTGATTGCTGATAGATCAGTTAAAACTGTGGGGCTGGCAAGATGGTTCAGCAGTCTAAAGTACCTGCTTAGGAAAGCTTAGGCAACCCCGGTACCACATGCAGGCTTAGCAGCCATAATAAAAAAAAAAATTTTAAAAAGAAAGTTGTGTGGTGGTCCAGGGAAAGATAATAATCCTTTGTACTGAGGTGGTGATGACAATAACCACAATATCAATGAAGAAAAGATATTCAAAAGATTTCCCACTAGTGTCTGGCATGGTGGCCAATACAAGAAGCTTAGGCAGGAATATCACTGTATGTTCCAAGTGAGCCTGAACTATATAGTGAGACCCTGCCTCAAAAAAGAAAAAAAAATATTTACTGCTACTGTATAAATTATGAGATTGGTCATTTGAGAATGGATTTTGCAAGTAGAAAAAACTGATGCAAAAGCCTTTTCCCTAGAAGGAAAATTATGTGTGTCTGCCTGTATGTGACATTAGCTTCAGAGGTGCAAGAGCTGACAGAATTGAAAGAGAACATTTTTTTATCTTCACTTCATCCAAAAGAAAGAAAATGAGACTGAGTGTGGGGTGGTATATTCCTATAATCCTAGCACTTGGGAAGTTGACACAGGAGGATCACTGCAAGTTTGAGGCTTGGGCTATATATATATATATTTCAAACCAGCTTGCATTACTAAGCAAGACCCTGTTTCAGAGAACAAAGAGCAGGTTTGTGGGGGGAGGGGAAGTGAAGAGGAAAATGAGGTTCTATGAGCCCTTTATTCCTAACTGCCCAATAAGAGAGGCTAAATCTAAGTCAGAATGAAACATTGATGTTTTTATTAATGGTAAAGTTACTCTTGATGAGAACTGCCTTCATAAGGTCTCCCCTCTGCTAAGCAGGACAGTTAAGGTGCATCATATGATAGATTCTTATCAGCTAGGTTGGGCACCTAGCCATCTCTTTCTGTCCTCTGTAGGACACAGCAATATGTATTCCAAAATTTACATAATAGAGACATACACAGTCGGTTAAAAGGGCTGCCTCTCACATCAGCTTCTCAAGAAAGAATTTTTCAAGTTACTACTTTCTGACTTTGTTTAACTAGTCAGTGTACATGGTGATCACAAAGTTTTTGCTCCTAAGTCAGTACAGTAGGGTATAGTATTGTGTCATTTGACTGTGGATCCTTATATATACTCTGAGTTGAGAATGTTAGAGGCCTGAATGATGGAATTCAGGCCCCAAAGATCCAAAACACCCAAACAAATCAACTGGACCGTGTAGCTGTGTTTTATTTCCAAGTTTGCCCATCTTTTGGGTCTTTTGTTTTCCTGCTGGCACAGAGTAAGCTTTGTTCTATCTTAATGTTTAATACAGATGCTTTCCTCTACTAGTAATTGTTACTATGTGTTCCCTCTACAAATTAGTACAGTTAAAATGGGTAGGTAATGCCATGCCTTGAGAATCTTTGAGACTGGAAATTCACTTTATTTTCTCAGCTCAGAGTTTTTAGCATCATCCGTAGCTCCCGTGCTGTTCTGCACTAAACCAAATGACAGCTTAAAACATTCCCTATAACAGCAGTTCTCAACCTGTGGGTTGCAACCCCGGCAGGGGTCAAAGGACCAAAACACAGGGGTCGCCTAAAGCCATCGGAAAATGTTATTTATTTGGAATTGTTGTTATATTTAAACCCATGCTATGCCATGGTGAAATGTTATTTATTGGAATTAGTAATAAATATTTCTCAACATATAATTAAATATTGTTTTTGTGATTAATCACTATGTTTAAATTATATTTGATTTGTAGCCTTGAGAATACATAATGCACATCAGGTATTTACATTCTGAATCATAACTGTAGCAAAATTACAGTTTTGAAGTAGCCACCAAAATTATGTTTTGGTTTGGGGTCACCGCAACATGAGGAACTGTATTGCAGGGTCACGACATTAGAAAGGTTGAGAACCACTGCCCTATAATTCTATACTAATGTCATAAAGTTCCCCCAGCTTTACTATTTGAGCCTTGGCATGAGTCCTTAATTTCCTATAGCTATATTCTGTGTTTTCTCATTCTCGTTCTCACCCTCTCAGTTAAAAGCAAAGTGGGGAGATGAGTCTGTCTCAAATGGAAAGGCTAGCAAGAGATGGAGGAAGAGAAGGGAATAAATAAAAATAATTGTGATACGTACATATACCAGTACCCCACAAAGAATGTATACATCATGTACTGCAAACATGTACTAATAAAAAATGGTGGGGGAAAGGCAATTGAGTTCCAAACGCTTGCTCTTCCTGGTTTCTTAAACTCCGAGAAAGCACTTGGATAGTTCCTTTCAGCCCCTGACTGAGCTGTTTTTCATTGGAATGATTTAGTTAGCGTGACAAGTCCAAAACCAGATGTCTCCAATTTCAAGGTGGTTGATGTACTAGTTTCTCAGTGTCTCAGAGGAGCCCTGGAAATCTTAGAATTAGCACAGCCTCATCTCCAC
Organism: Myocastor coypus; assembly: GCA_004027025.1. Classification (NCBI taxonomy): domain Eukaryota; kingdom Metazoa; phylum Chordata; class Mammalia; order Rodentia; family Myocastoridae; genus Myocastor; species Myocastor coypus. Next base: position 85,588 of record PVJA010002420.1, on the reverse strand, counting down.
CTTCACAAAGCTGAAGTGATAAAAGCAACTCTCCCATCTCTGTACTCTACTGCTTAATAGATTATTATCCATTTTGGCTCACCTTATTGTTCCCAGCCAAAAACTTACGTTTGTAGGGAAAATGATTTTCAAAGAAACCATGGGAAAAGAAAAATTTTATCTTTAGATAGGCTACTAGTCTGTGTTCGCTGTTATCTTCATTGTCAGACTAAACTCAGCTAGGAGGAACCAAGAGGCTAATGGAAGAAAATTCATCTGTATGGTGTTGCTTTTCTAGCATATGACACATTTTCTCTTGGGCAAAATATTAGAAATTTTCTATGATGGTAAACACAACTGCTGAGATCCCTAGTGTTTGATCTTTTCCTCTTGTCTCATACCTTTAAAACTTAATTTCTTTTTGAACCCTGTGTTCTTGGCAATTGAGTACTGAATGACTGAGCTCTGGATTGTAACAACCTTCCCTCCTGTTTGCAAGAAGAATGCTCCACATTTGTATTAGGCAGTCCTGTCCTTCCTGATGTCCTGTACTTTTGTGTATCCTTATGACAGTGTCTGTCACTCCTGCTTCTTTGAGTCTTTCCTCTTTTCATCTCCATCTGTCTCAGGTGGCAAACAATCCATAACAGATACCTTTAAGGCCTATAGTTCCATAGGGACCAACATGCCCTTTACAATGTACTCCTGAAAAACCTTGCCTTTCTTGAGTGTTTGAGTTTTCCAGAACTTGCAAAGTTAGTGGCAACAGACATATTGCCATTACCTATCTGTGCCAAAATGGGTTATGTCTCTAGTGTCTCCTTTTCTTCTTTGAGGCAGCCTCAGCTGACTTGTTAACCTGCTTAAATTGGATTTTTTTTTTTTTTTCTTTCCATGTCACAGAAAGTTGACATTGCTTAAATAAGAAACCTTCGAAGTTTAGAGGTAACTGTTTTAGTATACTCCAGAATTCTTTTTCTCAGTTCTTCTTTGGCCTATATTAGCATCCTTAAACAAACAACAAAATAGCTCATTTTTCCTTAGTTCTATCACTTACTTTAAGGGTAGATATAGTAAAGTGAATTTCCTTTTCCTTCCAGTACCATTTGGCCTAACTTTTCTTACTTTTCCTTGGAAATCTCCCTTTTCCTCTAGCTTAGTCTGGCTCTCTGGGATGATTGGTTAGTTTTGGCACTTTTTTTTTTCTTAATGTATTTGGTACAAGGTCTCACTATGCAACTTGGACTCATGGTGATTCTCCTGTTTTCAGCCTCCCCAGTGCTAGGATCACACACCTGTACTCATCTTGTTACTTTATAACTTAGTCATTCAAATGTTTTTATTTTAAGTATAGTCCTGTTTTTCTTTGTGTTTTGAACAGACATGTTTCCTAGAGAGGCATTTTATTTCCTAGGTCATCAAAACTTTATTGAAACTTTTCTACTAACCTAAAATATTACCCCATGGTAAGGACTCCATTTCCCTTTATCTTTTCAGTGATTTAAGTGCATCATCTGTGGTTGACTCTGCAGTGTGCTCAGAGTTGTATAGCCAGGGCCAATATGAAATCACACTGGAAGGAACTGACCATAGAACCCTGTTGACAAGCCACATAAGTCTAAAAGTTAGTCATTCTTAAGCTTCCTCCTTGGATAGGATAAAGAATTAAATTTGTGGGCATTAAATGTGTACCTCCTATTAATGACAGCATATATCATTAAACACTAGAACCACTTACATTTTTATATGGACCTAGTTGTTGCCTTTAGCAGTCCAGCCTGACCAATGTGATAAAGAATACAAAAATATTGTATCACCAAAAATGCCCAGGTATTTTGAGGTGAGCCTTTCCTAGAATCAAAGGCCTCTTCCTGAAAAGCCCTCAAAGAATGCAAACACCAACACACTGCACCAAAGTTTCGCTGTGATCTATTCAGTGCCTGTGCAAATGGATATAAAGGGCTCTTCTTCACTTCTGGTTCTATCATTGGAGAGTAAGTCTTAGGAGGCAGATGAATTAATGTTGGAGACAGACTGGAAAACTGTCTTTTATCTGAACGTAAAATTAGGCGTGGTGGTGCATGCCTGTAATCCCAGCAGTTGAGAGGCTGAGGCAGGAGGATTGGTGCAAGTTCAAGACCAGCCCGGGCTACAAAAGTTAGCTCAAGGCCAGCCTGAACTGCATAGCAAGACCCTGTCTCAAAATGATAATTAATAAATTTAATTAATTAATTAATTAATTGGCCTTCCTGTTCTTTGTCCTATAGATTAAACTTGCTCACCCTGGCAAGGCATAGCAGTCAGTGAACAGAAATACTTTTCCCTCACCCTAGAGGAGCAAGACCACCCAAACAAGCTGTGTCCAGTTTGGGGGCCAGCTTCCAGAAGGGAGGCCTGGCTATGTATTTGGTGATTTCTGCCACACACTTACCCATCCTGTAGTCACTGTCCCACATGTGCAGAAAAGTACCAAAACCTCCCTACTAGTGCTTGCCTTCTCCAAGGAGAAAGGAGTACCTTATGAGTAAAGGTTCTAATGTTTTCCCTAAATAGTTACCTTGATACCATTTTTTCAATTATCTGATCTACATTTTTTAAATTTAATAAGACATTTTAGAGCAGTTTTAGGTTTATAGAAAAATTGAACAGAAAATACTGTTTCCATTTACTCTCTCACTTTGCCCAGTTATGTCATTATCTTGCATTAATGTACATTTTTTAAAGCTGACTTATCTATATTATTATATACTTATTAATTAAAGTCCATAGTTTACATTAGGGTTTATTCTTTGTGCATGTTATGAATTTTGATACTTGTTTGATAGAATATAGCCACAATTATAATGTAGAACAGGACAGTTCACTGACCTAACTAGCCTGTGTGTTCTACCTTCTCACCACTTTTTTTAAAATGGTATCTTTATTATTGCTTAATGAAAAGTCTTCACATTTCTTAGGTCTTTTTAATTTTATTTTATTTTTTAAATTAAGATAGGGTCTTACTGTAGTTCAGGCTAGCCTCAAACTTATAGGAATTATCCTGCCTCCACTTCCCAAGTGCTAGGATTATAGGCATACATGGCCATGCCCAGCTACTTCCTTATAGTTATTTTGTTTCACTTATATCTTGGAGTTCTTTTTCTCATTTGTATTTGATGTATCAATTATTATAGGTTAGTAAATTGCCATTTATCTTGTATTTGGCCATTTTACTGACTTTTCATTTTCTACCATACTAAGTTGATTTGTGTCTAATGTGTTACTAATTTATTTGCCTAAAATTTCTAGAATAAAGTTGAATGATTCTAGTAACAATAAGATATATCTTCATCAGGAAATTTTAATTTAATTGAACTTAATTTAATTTTTTAATTTAATTTTTTACAGGGTCTCACTACACAGGTTGGACTCATAGTGATCCTTGTGTTTTCAGCCTCCCAAGTGCTGGAATTATAGGCATTTTGCCATCACACTGTCTCATTCTCTGTCTCAGTGAACCCAGGGCCAGAGCCAGCATGGCAGGCCGTGGATTGAACCCTGGTCTCTGGTTCTGCCTGAGCAGGTACTTTAGTTCACTGAGCTATCTTGGAAATAAATTTTTATTTTATTGCACACCCCTGTGACATCTTTTGAAATTTTCTACATAAAGGTTTTCTCTTTTAACCTTTTGACATAGTTACAGTAACACAATCATCATTCTTAAATTCTTGCATTCCTGGAATATTTTGCCTAATAGCCTTGTGGATTGTGTTAGCAAATATTTGATGGATGTGTAAAGGAAGAAAAGGATAAATTCATAAAGGATAGATTCATAAAGGAAGAAAAAATAAAATAGCAATTAGCTGGAAGTTTAAAAAGAACAATGAAGCATAATAAATAGCATAAAAGAATATGTATAAGATGAACCTGTTATCAGGTAAATATGAAGGAGTAAGCTAAACCTTACAGATTAATGAATAAGATTAATGAATAAGTCACTGTCTTAGTCTGTTTTCTGCTAGTGTAACAGAATACCACAGATTAGGTAGTTTATAAACAGTAGAAATTTATGTGATTCATGGTTCTGCAGGCAGGAAGTCCAGGTTTTTTTTTTTGTTTTTTTTTTTTTTGTTTGTTTGTTTGTTTGTTTGTTTTGTCTTTTTGAGACAGGGTCTTGCTATGCAGTTGAGGCTGGCCTTGAGCTCACTTTTGTAGCCCAGGCTGGTCTCCAACTCGCACCAATCCTCCTGCCTCAGCCTCCCGAGCGCTGGGATTACAGGCGTGAGCCACCACGCCCGGCATAAGTCCAGGTCTTTTGTGTTGTATTATCTCATGGTGAAAGGCAGAAAGTCAGGAGGCATGTAAGATGGGAAATTTAGCCAAACTCATTATTTTCTCAGGAACTCACTTTTGTAGTAACTAACTCTGTTATAACAGTATTTTAAGTTCTATTTGCTGGGACAAGATACCTGACATATCAACATAAAAGTGGCTTGGTTTTGGCTCATGTTTTCAGAAGTTCCAGTTCCAGTTGGCTGCCTCCAAAGCAGGAATAGGGTGAAAGGATGTGGTGGATAAAAATTCCTCAACTCATGGCATCTGGGAAGCAGAAACCACAGTAAGAGATAAAGAGATGATGAGGGAACAGATATAGTCCCCAAGGTCACATCCTTGATACTCAGACATACATAGCAGTGTACTTTACTAATCTACTAGGTACCTCTCAAGCCAGTCAAGTTCATAATCCAGATAGTCATCACAAGTATACCCTTTGTCAACTTGACACCTAAATACATCTTTTTTTATTTTTTTATGGCCGGCTCAGCCTGCCCTGGTTGTGAGCTGGTGCAGAATGTGGTGACAGGGATCAAACCATGGTCCCTGCAGTTGCCTAAGCTTTCCTAAGCAGGCAGGCGCTTTAGACTGCTGAGTCATCTTGCTGCCTGACACCCAAATGCATCTTAATCCCTATTTAATGTCCAAAATGAGATAATAACAAGGTCATAATTCCTCCTAATGTGATGTAACTATTCTGCAAACAAATAAAAGCACTGATTTTTTCCATAAAATGTCAGAAGTCCAAAACCAAAGTCCCCTCTTACCCAGCCAAATTTTTAGCTGTGGGCCCCTGTAAAAAGCAAAAAGCAAATTGGGCATTCCCAGAATACAGTGGCACAAGGTAAGCATTTCCATTCTAAAAGGAAGACTCAAAAGGGTAGAAAAAAAAATCAGACCAAAGCAAGACCAAAACTCTGTAGGGAAATATTTAGCACTGTACTCCATGTCAGGTCAAGAGCAGAATATTCCTCAACTTGTGGCATTTGGGAGCAAAGAAAAAAGCAGGCAAGCTAAGGAAAAAGAGGCTAGAGAGCAGATATAGTCCCCAAGAAGTATCTATGGCACACTCAAACATTTAAAACTGTGCTTTACTAATCTCCTAGGCATCTCTGAGGCCAGTCAAGTTCAAAGCCAAAGATTAGCCATCACAAGCATCAGTCCACTCATGAGAGAGCCCTCATGACCTAATCATGTCTCTAAGTTTCCACATATTAATGCTATCACAGAAGTTAAATTTCAACAGATTTGGAGGGAATATTCAAACCATAGCACTCAATACAAAATCTGTGTGACTAAAGATTCAAAAAGCTAAGAATGAAAAAAAAAAAAAATGCAAAGATATAACAAAATAGGGCAAACAACAGAATTACAAGATAATTTCGCTTAAGTTTATCCAGTAGAGATCATACTTGAATCAGACCCCTCTGTGTAAATATTGTATTACCTTGCTAGCATGAAAAGCTGAATTAGTAAATAAAATCCAAAATGTACAGTAAATATTGTGAACTGGGAAGAAACTATTCAAAAGAAAGGATAAATGTGATGGAAAGGGGAAAGGGAGAAGGAGGAAAAGAAAAAATAGGTATACATAAGAGAGTCATACACCTAGTGTCTTAGTTCATCAGAAGGAAAGGTTTGTGCTGATATTGTTTAGACAAGATATTATGACTGTACCTTTTACTTGAATAACTACTATGAAGACAGCAATATGCAATATATTATTATAACTATCCTGCTAGCATATTTTGAATCACAGTTTCATTGTTTTTCTTTTTTTTCTCTCTCTCTCTAATATGTATTATTCAAAACTTAGGGTTTTTTTTTTTTTTTTTAAGTTAGTCATTATCAATTCACCTAGAACTTCTTGCCTGTTACATTCTCTCTGGGTCTCTTGTCTTTTCTCATTGTCTGGATATACTTCTTTCTTAGCTACTTAGTAGCAGGAGGGAGCCACTCTTTCTAGGTCAGTTGCATCTCTTGTTGAAAACTATTAGTCAATTCTGGTACATATATGCATATAAATACCATTTAGACACAAATAGCCACTCCCACTTTGCCTCTACACATACAACATTAATATCCAGATGCAGATTAATATTAAACTAATATTTGTTGGCCATATAATACTCACTTCTCCAAATTCTTTAGTGCTTGTAAATTCCTTTATCTTACAAACCTGATTTCTGAGTGTGTCTTGAAAATGTTTTTGCTCTATTTAAGTTGAATCCCTTGTCTTCTGTAATTTCCCATCAGTAGCTATACATTCCACCCCTATGAGAACTGTGTGATGTGGTGTAATCTGACTTGTGTATTGTTCTGTCCGTTTTCCCATTCTAGCTCCATTGTTCTTATGCATTTTCTTTTTCTAAGCAGCAGCCTTTGTACTGTCCTTGGGTTTGGCTCTTTCTTAAGCAACTTGATAGCCAAATAGCTTGGTTTTGTTGCTTTATATTTTTTGGCATGCTGTGTGACAAAATATTCTGGTAAGTGACTCTGCAGCCTTTCCTAATTTAAAAGAAGTAAAAGTTTACAAACATAGTATACTCTGGAGGTTTTACAGCAACATAATTTTGAGCTGTTTTACATTCTGCATATAATGTCTAGTCCTAACCCATAGTGGCGAACCTATAGTATGTGTGCTGCAACTGGCTGTTATCATTGAAAACTCTAAAAGGTTTGCTTGCCATCACTGTCCTAAACTATAGACTTTGTTCTTTAAGATCTTCAAATAAGTTTTAAAAAGAATATTTTGTGCATCTTTAGCTTGTTATTTGGGGCCTACTTCCTGTTTTAATCTAAGTATTATCATCTTGTTTTTGGTACCGGAGATTGAACTCACTACCTTGTGCCATGTTTTGTAAGCTAGTAGTCCATTATTCACATATAGTAACTATACGTTTTTGTTTGGTACTTGAGTATATTGATACTCCTCATATTCCCAACTTAATACATTATGACACCAGTTTCTGTGTTTACCTAGCCTATACATTGTTAATGAGCTCCATTAAGAAATTGAAATTTTGATGATTTTTCCATTTTTATTTTTTCTGAAATTTTGATTTTTGAAAAGGCATGTAGTTTTCCCTGAGAATCATCTATAAAACTTATAGTAAGTCTTCATTTTTAAATAGTGTTTTTCTAACATTTTAGTTGTTTACTCCAGATCTGCTGCCTTTCCAGCAGCCTACAGTGACACCATTTTGACTATAATCAGATATCAGTATGCAAAACTGGCTGCTACCCAGTTCCTAGCAGAAGTATGTTTGAGAGAAGAGTTATTTAAGGAAAGACTGCTGAGGGGAGATTTGGCTCATATGCTCTGTGTATCTGCACTTCTTTCTTTCAAGATAAATCTATGCAAGATACCTTCTTAGGAGGTACAGTTTGTATTCTGGATTTTATCAAGGATAGATAATTAAGGAAAATCATCATATTAAAAGATTGCTGTATTCGAAAAATTATCAAGGCATTGCCATTGTGTCACTTAATTTCCCCCAGAAAAACTTATCATGAGAAATATCATGGGATTTTTGTCAGGGGAAAAAAAAATCTGCCTTCCTTGAAGGATTAATAAGCTTCTTTCTTGCTGAGTATGAGGATTTTGTTTCCTCTTCATCTGGGAAGCTTAGTATCAAATTTTGATACAATGTGATACTAACTCTTGAAGTCCTTTCTGAATATGTCTTACATAACAAATTCTGTGCTAGAAAAAGAATTGATTTCAGTGGAAAATAGATAAGGCATTTGATGAGCATCTGTTTATACATTGCTAAGGTAGGCCTAGTAAGCCCCTTTTAATTTAATGCATTTTCTTTTCATTAGAAAACACTGTGTGATGTGATCCTTATGGTCCAGGAGAGAAAAATACCTGCCCATCGTGTTGTCCTTGCTGCAGCCAGTCATTTTTTTAACTTAATGTTCACAAGTAAGTATCTTACTGTAAAATCTGCCATTATTATTTTATGAGAATTAGATGAAATCTAATATATGTCATTTTTAGTAGATTTTAAAGCTTGAGGCTATAGAACAATAAAGTGGTCAAGTGGTGACTGACCAAAGGGAAAAAAAAAAAAAACGTTCTTTCATTAGCATTAATGTCCCTAGTGCCTTGGGTGGTAAAAATATAGCTTCTACATGAATACTTGTGGGTTTTTTCTTCTTAACCTCAGGTAAAAAGGCAGAGAAGCAGATATATTTTAAGATGGTATATCTAGCAGGTAATACAGTGGTTCTCAACCTTTCTAATGCTGTGACCCCACAATACAGTTCCTCATGTTGTGACCCCAAACCAAAACATAATTTTGGTGGCTACTTCAAAACTGTAATTTTGCTACAGTTATGATTCGGAATGTAAATACCTGATATGTATTATGTATTCTTGTTGCTACAAATCAAATGTAATTTAAACAGTGATTAAGCACAAAAACAATATTTAATTATATGTTGAGAAATATTTATTACTAATTCCAATAAATAACATTTCACCATGGTATAGCATGGCTTTAAATATAACAACAATTCCAAATAAATAACATTTTTCGATGACTTAGGCGACCCCTGTGTTTTCATTGTTCAACCCTTGCCAGGGTCACAACCCACAGGTTGAGAACTGCTGTAAAAGAAGGTGAAGGATGAAATGTAGCTATTCTTGTGAAAATAACTTTATATTTGGATTAAGAACTGATTCCTAGTCCTGGTTCTTCTACCTAGTACAGTTTTATGATCTTAATCAGATTAAGTAATGTATCTGTCTCCAGTTTTCCCTTTGATGTTCTTGCTTCCCATCAGAATGCTTTCAAGGAATGAGAGCCTGGCAAGCAATAAGTGACTGCATAACTATCAGTGTTCTTATAGGTTTACTTCAGTCATTTTGCTCCTAACAACTTAAGAATGCTACTGAATATTTTAGGAGTTAGAAGAAACTAAATTTAGTCTCCACATTAAACATTCCATGGAATATTCTGGCTCCTCAGTTAAACTTAAGGCGCTACTGATGCCATTTCTATTTCTCTTCGTTGTAGCTAACATGCTTGAATCAAAGTCCTTTGAAGTAGAACTCAAAGATGCTGAACCTGATATTATTGAGCAACTTGTGGAATTTGCTTATACTGCTAGGTAAGTTTAGAAGATTCATTTCTATTTTAGAGGAGTAGGCTGTGGTAGCAAAGCATTATTGTAGCAAAGTGATGTGCTCCAGATTCTTCAGAAAAAAAACTGTAAGGATAGAATTGGAGAGTCCTATGCCATATTGCATTCTACAGTAACTTTTTTAAATAATAAAAATTTGGGGAAATTAACACTCACTTTAACTTATTTGCAGAATTTCTGTGAATAGCAACAACGTTCAGTCTTTGTTAGATGCAGCAAACCAATATCAGATTGAACCTGTGAAGAAAATGTGTGTTGATTTTTTGAAAGAACAAGTTGATGCTTCCAATTGTCTTGGTAAGAAATGCCAGATATTACAGCATTTTGTTTTAAATCCTCACTGTTTATTTTTTTTAAAAGCATGGGGTTAAGTATTTTGACTTAACCTTAAAGACGTTATCCACCAGAACATTTTCTAGGAATAACATTAAGAGGATCTTAATGAGAAAGATACTTGGGTGCTATCAAATCCGGTAAATACTATATTAACATTTTTCAAAATGTAAGTTGACTTTTTAATGAATTTTTAGGTATCAAGGATGAGAAATACAGATTGCACTTATTTATGGTATGGTGTATGATAAATATGAATATTTATTTTTATTCAAGTGCTTATGATATACTGAAGTCTGTTACTAATTGAAAATAGCTGAAGTCCTGTGTGTACCTGCCTAAGATTACATAATACCTCCAGTACATGAAGGAGCAGAAATTGGAATTCACGTAATCAGATATTTAGATGCTATGCTATGCTGTCTTCCCACATTTGTGAAATATGCTGTTTTGTACTAAAAAATATAAAAGGCCTTGCTTCTAAATTAAGATGATAATCAAATTGTAATCCCTCTTAATTTGAAAGCTATTAATAAAATAATGTTTTATTTAATGGTGGGAGAACCAAGGAAAGTATCAAAATTTTCTGGAGTGTGATACTCTTTCCATGATCTTTGGGGCAATTAATGAACATCCAGATCTTCATAATTGCATTTTCCTACTTTACAAGGCTTAAAGAAAAGAGAAGAAGCTTGGAATAGCTTAGAAGAAGCTTGGAAAGCAAAGAGGGGAGAAAAAGTGGAATCCAGGGACTAAGAGAGGCCTGGTAATCTAATCAAGGCTAAGATTTTTTTTTTTACCCATGAGCAAGTCAAGGAGACTTTGGGTTGATGACACAAAGTCATAGGCTGGTCCAGGGCTCCTGGAGATAGTTGAGAACTTTACAGGCCACCTCCATGTCTCTGCTTGCATGCTGTGCTTTGTCCTGGGCACACACTGACTTTTGAGCACAGAGAGAAAGAATTTGGAAGGCAGGTGAAAAGGAAGGAAAGAATTTCAGGGAAGATTTAGGCAGCCAGAAGAGTAGAAATGAGACTTCAGAAATGGAATCGGACTAAACTGATGGAATTTTTAAAGGCAGTAAAAAGATCCCCATATCTTGGTCACGTTCTTGTTGCTAGGACACATTATCTAATGTACACAAGGTACAGAAAGAGAGGTTTATATTGGCTCACAAGTTTTCAAAGTTTCAGTCTGTGTGCAATATGTTTAAATTTAGAAAGCATGGTGGAGGGTCCTCGGTGGTGGATAGCCCCTCATGTCTGGCAGCTGTGAAGCAAAGAACAAAGGCAGGAGCCAGAAAGAGATGTGCATTTTTCCAGTCACACTTCCAGGGACCACCTCTCCAAGCCAGGTCCCACATCCTAACAGTGAGTTAACTGTAGTACCCTATCTTCCAGTCCTCTTTCACAAGTCCCTTCTCTGAGTACCTGAGGCTTTCAAAGGCCAGTCCCTTTTCGCAGCTAAGTAACAGAGACAATCTGGGAAGAGATGCCAGGCTGTAGTTTGAGGTTCCTTTCATCAAAAAACTTGATATTTCAGATATTTAATTTTCTCTTCATAAAAATTCTCACACAATGCATATAAAGCAGAAGATTGTCTTAAAGTAATTTTTGAAAGATGATGGGTTGGATATATTTTCCTAACTCCCTAGCCCTCTTAATTTCCTACTGAACTGACTGACATACCAAGATAAGTGGATTAAAAAACAGGATGTAAATATGATGGGATAAAATACCATATACAGCCTGAAATAAATTTGTGCTAAGAACTTCTGAGCACTTGTTGGAGTTATTGCCTCTGTATATTTCCTGTCAATGTTTATACTGGGCAAAGGAGGATGCTAGCTCAGCAGCCAAGAAATGAGTATGATCCTGTCGCTAAGCCTAGGATGAAGACAACAGCCCACACATCTAAGCCAAGTGCAGTGCCTCAGTCACTACACAACTGCTTCTGCCTGCTCTTTGTGCAGCCCCGAGAATGGCTGTGACTACTGGCCATCTGGAAAACTGTTTTAATTTTCACCGCCTCTCAATTTTCTGCTGCCCCCAAATTCCAACAATCTGACTTTCACAACTGTTCATGGAATCCATAGAAGCTGATTGAATTGAGTAAAAAGACTAACAGAGTTGAAGGAAATCCTGTAGTTGGGGAACAAAAAAAAAATAGCTTCTATGGACTAATTTAATATAAGAAATGGCCTTCCCTTTCTTAAAAATAGAAAAGGATTTATTTGGAGGAAGGGGGAAGCAAACCATGATTTTCATTTTTTACATTCAATCAAATGGAGAAACAGTAAATACTTCTAAAATTGAAGCTACAGAAGATTGTGTAGGAGAAACCTTCTCATGAGATGAAACAAAAATGCAAAGAAAAGAAAGCCAGTTAGTGAAATGATAAGACAAGAGAAGTACTAAATACTGGCATGAAGTCAGACTTCCAGAGGAACAGATGGAGGAAAAGTAAAATCAAAGATTAACAGAAGAAAACTTATTTAGGCTTTAAAAACAAATGTTAACCTCCAGACTTGGTTATGAGTGCCAAGCCTGCTTAGTGAACTAAGATTTTTGTCCCTTAAATATATCTTGGTGATATTTTTCATCTCCAGATACTAAAAAATTATCATTGAAATGATGAAAGTGTTCTGGAGCAGGTGATAATGGTGGTGGCACAGTACTGTGACTGTACTAAATGTTACAAGTGGTAAAATTTTATGTCTGTGTATTTAACCACAATGAAAAAAACAGTATAACAAAAAGCTATGAATTATTTCTATCCCTATACTTACACCCTTTATCAATTTGTATTTGTAATGCCCTAGGTTCAATACCCAGCAAAAGGAATGAAAAAAGGTGGAGTCTGTTATTCCCTTCTTGTAACATGGGTGTGGCCATGTGATATGGTTTTAGCCTGTGGGCCATTAGCACATTTAATCTGAGCATAAGATTGAAAAAGGAATTTGGCCTCTTTTGTTCTTAGGAGACAGAAAAAGATTAGAGACCTTTTGGGATAGCCCACACCCAGAGATCAATTGGGTAGGTGAACAAGCCAGTCTAGACTATCCAGCTCTGGCCAAGTAACCAGCTAAAAGCAGAGATTAGCCAAGCTAACCCAGACCAGAACCACCATTGTTTGACTCATAGAATTGCAAGAACACTTTTTATTTTAATCTGCAGAACATAGTAGCACAAAGAAAATAACTATATTCTAAAGCAGCATCCATTTGAGATATTATAAGGAAACAATGTATAATCACTTATTTTCCTTTTGAGAAAAGTTTTAGAGGAAATACTAAATCATTTATGTGGTGAAGAGATCAAGAGGAAGATGTACTAGTTAGATTTCTAAATTAAAAAACTGGTTTTAAACAGAAAGGAACTATATTTAAAGCCTACTGAGTAGCTCATAGAATTGCCCTGAAATCTCAGAAATCAGGCTTACAAAAAATATAAATACTTAAATATCAGCTTGTTTAAATTTCACAAAATGTTTCAGACTGGGTGTGGTGTCATGCACCTGTAATCCCAGTGCTTGGGAAGCTGAAAACAGGAGGATCACTACATGTGTGTAGTAAGACCCTGTAGACCTTGTACTAAATACATTTTTTTAAAAAAATGTTTTACACAGTACCAGAAAACTCAAATTGCTTTACAGATTCCTTAGAATGTTTATAAATTTTGGGCTCCAGCAACAGAAAATATGGAGGAACTAAAAAAGAAGAGCCACAGGCCCTACTCCCTATTTACAGTGCAACAAAATTAAAAACCACATAAAGATACACATTTCCTCCAGCACTTTCTCAGCACTTGGAAACTTAACCAAAGAATTATTTTTTAAAGTGCATAAAAGGATATTTAAAATAAATTTATAGGCTAATAGAAAAACATACGACACAATAAATGATGTTTTAAAACATAACAATATATTTCAGAGAAAAAAATTTATAGTCTTAAAATGTTTTTCAAATAAATTCATTCACTTTTATTACTTCTTAATTAAGAATTTGGCTTAAAGAGGTAGAGAAATATTCAAACAATTTTTTAAATTAAAATTGCATTTGTGCATGTTTGCAAAAATATTATTTAAGGCATAAATAATGAAGAAAAAGTAAAGCTAAAAGATTTTGGGTTTGGACAAAAACAGAAGCTAATTATTTCAAAGAACCTTGTAAAATAGCCACATACTAATCAAGAAAGATCAAAAAACATCAAAAATTGGAACTACAGATGGGAAAGCAAAAGAGAATGACCAAAATTGTCTTGAAAGGCAAACTGAAACTAATTACGTGAAAGAATTGGAAAGGTAAAAAATATGTTAAGTAATGCTCCAGATCTGATGACATTGTAGGTTAATTGTACAAAGCTTCCAAGGAATAGTTTATATTATTGTATATAGGTTGTTCTAACTCAGCAGGGAGCATAAAAACTTCCCTTGCCATTGATTTAACTAGGTTATGATTACCATAATACCAGTGTTGAACAAAGAATGTATGTGTGAATGTACAGAAGCAATAAAACTTCAAGTATTTGTATTTAGAAGTATTTATTTGAATGTTTGTGAAATGCTTTTTACAAATCAAATTTATATCCTGTAGTGAATTTTTTTAAAAAGTCCTTTCTCCTGTGGTGCCGGGTAGTGATAGTGGAAGAGATTGTGTGTGTTGTGGCAAGACCTTAAGGGAACTCTACTTTCCTCAGTTTTGTTGTGTATCTGTTATCATGGGTGATGAATTTCCAGGTTCTTGTGGGCAATGAACAAAGAACTGAGTGTTACACACAACAGTAGGGGAAAAGCAACAAAATTTGATAGTTTAAAATGCAGAGTTCCACGCTCAGAACGAGTAAGCTCTTGTCTGCAGAAAGGAAAACAGCACAAGCCAAAAGGAAAATGGCCCAGAAAGGAAGGATAAAAACTACTGAGATGCTGAGTGTGCAGCTGATCTAGCCTGTTGGCCTCCTGATCTGGAATTTTAGGAATTTCCATATCAGAAGCCCAAGGATCTTTGTTGTTTTTCTTTCTGCCTCCCATAGGACAAAGATTGGAGGGTTTGCCTCTGGGGTTTTGCCCAAATTCAGGGGAGTGGAGAAGGAGTGATCCCACAGCCCCAATTCACTTTAAAAAACCTGATCCTAGAAATCTTTTAAGATTTGCAGAAGGTGGAATGACCATCTTTTATAACTGCTTCTGGATGAATTGGGGTTCTTGCTCTACCTATGTGGAGTCCAAGGAACTCTTTCTTACCCTGCCTGATCATAAGGTTAAGGGAGGATTTATATTATGCTTTCAAGGATTTACTGATAAAAGCTGTAGATACAGAGGCAGGTTTTGGTCCTTGGCTCAGGCATTTACTAATAGTTTAACAGCTATTTAACAACAACAAAGCTTGACTAAATGAGGTTATGTATAGTTCAAATAGTAAGGCTGTCAGAAACATTAAATAAAGACCCTGTCCCAGGAGGTAACCAGGATACTTATGACTCAGGTTATTCCTGTTGGATCTTAGAAATGTGGTTGCCTCGCCCATGTGTTGTATATCTCAGTATTTAAGACTGATTGACAGGGGAGTTACATTCTTTTTTTAGAAACAAACATCCCTCTTCATAGCAGCTAAGAGATCTAGTCCCCTACTCTTTTGTATGCCACCATTGCTAGTGAATCTACTTGACTTTGGAAGAAATACTCTGGACAAGTTTACCTAGGCCAGTGATGGAAAATATTTTAGAGCTTTCAGTGATACAAATGGCTGGCTGGGGTACATGTACTGTAGGTTTCACCATCGGTGATAGGCTATTAAGTTGTTAGGTTGATAACGAGAGAGCTATGGTTAGGTTTAAGATTTTGTGTAATGACTGTCCATTATCTCTTCTAGAGACAGTTTTTTTAAATTCATTTTAATGAGACAAAAGGATTGGAGACAGTTTTTGAACCAAGAGGATCCCAAAAAAAGCAAGTCAAAAGAGGTTATTTTGTAACTTAGAGCAAGGACCTCTCCTAGTGTGAGTGGTGAGTAGCAAAAGATTAGCAAAACCAGCTACATAATACACTCAGGGAGAGAGACCTTATCTCCACAATGTGGCTGCTTTTTTACTTAGAGGAAACAAAACAAGTTACTTAATCTGGATCAACAGATTGATTGGTATTTTCTGTTCAGAAAGAAAATTGAGGCCACCCACTGGTTTGCAGGTGTACAGGGTTTATGTTGTTTCCTGATGCTTCAGCTTCACTTTTACTCTGAAGATGTGAATTTAACAAATACCAAAAGGACCATAAGAATAAAAAAATAAGACATCTTGGAAATCAAGGACAGAGAACCAATTACTAGTGTGTCCTGGGATCTGTGCAAGGAGGGTTTATAGATCTACTAAGGTATAACTAGGTATCACAATGATTTTGAGATCTTATACCAGGTGACAATTTCCTGCTGGCTTGACTATCAAATGATTGCATTGCATGGGAACTGGCATGGCACTAGCAACACTATAGCCAAAGAATTGTCAATAATTAGTTTCCCCCACACACATACCTGGCTTCTCTTTTACACTAATAATGATCCTTAACTGATTCATTATTGGAATGGCCTTGGCAGCCCTTTGGTGATATCATCATACCATGCTTAAGAATCAACTCTTGGCAGAGGAATCTGGCCAGTGGAGCCAGGTTGGCCACGTCCCTGGCAGCTAGGGCACAGATTCCCAAGGTTTAGATGACAGAGTAGCCCTGAGTCAGAAGAGTAAATATCTTTTTTGTTTGTTTGTTTGTTTGTTTGTTTTGTCTTTTTGAGACAGGGTCTCGTTATGCAGTTGAGGCTGGCCTTGAGCTCACTTTTGTAGCCCAGGCTGGTCTTGAACTCACACCAATCCTCCTGCCTCAGCCTCCCAAGTGCTGGGATTACAGGCGTGCGCCACCACGCCCAGCTGTAAATCTCTTTTAATTATAGCAATTGGGTACTGTGGTATTATCAGGAGGGCAGTTTAGAAAAAGAAATCTCCCAACCAGCAGTTCAGAGTGGGTATAAAGCAAGCTGGCCAATTAATTCCTTTAAGGCCCACAACAGCTGAGGAGCAGGACAATAATTCATCCCTAAACAGGATTAGAGTTATGGTATCCCAGAATTGCAAATTGTAAAAGGTAATTCGTTGGCCTGCAGGCTGCCTCTGGGATCATCAGTCACTATCTAGGCATTTTTCCCAGGCCACTATAGTGGCAGGTGACTTAATCCCCTTCTAGGAAGAAGGGTAGTACCTTTCTGATGCCAAGGGTCTTCACCTTTGTTGAGACAGGCCAAGCAAAGATGTGGTGGCTTTTTAGGGAGCTCTCTTGTCCAGTGCTCTGATCGCTGTGCTTGAAGTATTGAGACTTGCCTCCATCACCATTTAGATTACTAGTAGCCCTTGGTGTTGTGGGCCTTAGCATGAGCCTTATCCATTATGGGTAGGATGACTTTTTGCCCTGTTGAATTCCTTTTTGTCCTCTACTTTATCATGGGTTTTTGTTTGTTTTGTTTTTTGTCTTTTGGAGACAGGGTCTCACTATACAGTTTAGGCGGGCCTTGAGCTCACTTTCGTAGCCCAGGCCGGTCTCGAACTCGCAGCGATCCTCCTGTCTCAGCCTCCCAGGTACTGTACCATGGTTGTTAAAAAAAAATAATAATCTACATCAGCCAATCAACTTATCCCAATTTATGGGCTCTGTTAAAGTTTCTAGGGTTTCTTCATATCTGGAGCAGACTGGCTGATAAAATACTGTTCTAGAATAATTTGGCCTTCTCTAGACTACAGCTGTAAATTGTTGTGCTTATGGTGGACCTCTTAAAGCTGGTGCTAGAAAGTAGCTGGCTTTTCATCAGAGCCCTTGATAATCCTAAACTTATCATAATTCACAGGTTTGGGCATGCTCTGGTGCATTGCTACTAAGATAAACTGGAGGCATAACCTTCATTTGGTTTCTTTACCCCTAGTGTAGGGCCTCACTGGGCCCTTTTTGGGGTCCAAATAATGTATCAGTTGGCTGATCATCACCAGGGATAGTTGCAGAGATCATTTAGTCTATCTTTCAGCTCCTATAATCTTTACTCTTTCCATTGCAGTACAGCAAGAAAAGAAGCCAGGATGAACTAGACATCTTTTGTGATCAGATCAGAAGTTATTGTTAGGGCATAGAGTCTGTCAGCTGACTTTCAGGGTCCTCAGAAAACTTACCTAGTTTCTCTTTGCATTGTCAAATATGCTTGACTGAAAAAGGTACCTGAACTTAAATGCTACACCCACCACTTCCCAAAGAAGTAAGATGTTGGCAAACTTAGATGTTGAGTTCCCTCTTTCTGACCCTTTAAGATAGGCAGACCCAGACCTAGTTGTAATGGGGGCTCAGAAGTTTATGTTTATCTGCTGGGGGCACTGACTGCAGTGGTAGAGAGGTAGCCTGAAAGGGGCTGGGGGATGCTGATGAGAGAAAGTCCTCATCACTGTCAGCTCTTGAGGGATTAGTTCTATGGAAGAGATCACGCTTTTGATAGAGGGCTATGAAGACTTGGGCACAGGCATCACTGACTGTGTTCTCCATCTCTTCTAGGCAATCAGGTGGAATGGATGAGGAATGTTTCATGATGCGTTTGTGGGCAGGCAGAATAAGGATTAGGTCATGGGAACCTTACATGCAATTTTGTGGGTCTATTTCTAACCTGTTCAGCCCCAGGACATACTGATAAAGCTAAACTGGTTGAGATTAGGTTATGGGAACCTTACAAGGCATCTTCTGAGTCAGTCTGTGGCCTGCTCAGTGCCCTCTGGAAAACCTGAATTACTTGGAATTCAGTTGCTAGATGTCTCTAGCCTTGTGTGGACACTAGCACTACCTCCTTTGGACTTTTGAATCTTCTCCTATTTGCCAGATAGGGGGTCTGGTGCTGGAATGCCCTACTAGCTAGATGCCTCTATTCAGTTATAAAATCACTTGATCTTATAGTATTCAGTGCCTGAGGAACGGTAGTAAATGTGTGCCTGCTGAGAAACCTCCATGAAACTCAGTTAATTTTCCTGCATTGGTGCCTCTTGGGGACCCTGGCTGACAGAGGTGAGTGCATTTGACAGCCACTCTTTAACCGTAACACCATTGTCTGGGAAAGTAAGGCAATTGGAGCTTGCTTATTTGCAGAGTAGTTGAAGAAAGTCTGATGGGTAAAGAATCAGTAGATGGCAGTCTCAAGAACTTGTTAGGACATGTCCCTAGAGAAAAAAGATGAAGCTTGGAAAGCCATCTGAGCTGCTATGAGCCTAAGAGAGGAGGATTTTTTGACCCCTACTCCTGCAGTAACCCAAGTAGGACCAAGCTTTAAAACAAGATTCTGAGCCCAGGCATGGTGGCACACCCCTGTAATCAATCACAGCACTCAGGAGGCTGAGTTAGAGGAGTGGTATGAATTTGAGACCAGTCTGAAACCCTCTCAAAAAGACCGCTCCCCCAAAAAAACCCAAAACACTAAAACTTGAGATTCTGTAGTACCCTCACCTCTTCCTTTGCCCCCAACTTTGTGCATTTTTGCCAGTTCATACCACAAAAGGAAAATTAAAGCTTCACAATGAAAAGTCATTTAGCAGCCACAGGTTATATCATTTTAGACAGGAAAATAAACTTGAGGCCAAAATTATAATGAACCATGTAGGATGGAGAGAAGAAGAGCTAGTATTAGAGAAACAAAAGGCTCCAGAATTTCTTTCTGGAAATTACTACAGGCAGGGATCAAGAAGCAGCCCTAGGAACCTGAAAGGTTGTAGCAGATAGCTGAGAGCGACAGGCCTGAGAGCTGAGAAGCCACAGAAGTCATGTGCTTTCCCTCCCCCAACACATGGGGTGGACGCCCTAGCCTTTTACCCTCTTCCAGTTCCCTCTAATAACTAATGAAACAGACAAAAAAGAGAAACAAGCTTTTGAACTGTTTGCCACAGACAAAGTATCCATGATCTCCCTGTTTTTGTTTTTTTACATCCTCCCTGGTTTACCATGGGTTCCATATTCCATGTGCAGAAAAGAACTTGATGGTATAAGGAAAAGCAACAAAGTCTAATAAAGTTTAAAGGGCAAAGTTAATGCCCAGATAAGGCAGTTCTCACATAGATGGAAAGGAGATGCAGAAAATTGCTCAGGTAAGAAGAAAGTGGTGTAGTACTCAACACACATCTAAAATTTTAGATATCTGGCATAAAATTTTAGATATACCCAAGGTGGGCCCAGGGGTTTTTCTTATTTCTTCTTAAGGACAAAGCTTGAAGGGGCTTGGCTCTAGCACTTTGCCCAAGTTGAGTAAAGGATACATGGTTCTATACCCCAATTATGCTACCTATACTAAACTTAATACTATTTGTTACTCAGAAATGTCACCTTTCAATGTTGAGAAATCTTATAAGTTACTAAGAAACTAGAGGGAAAACAAATAGTCATAGCAATACATTTTTTATTTTACTACTTTTTTTGCTTTTCCTTTTTTTCCCCATAATGATAGTGGGGGTTGAAGTCAGAGCCTTCATGCTACATATGCAGCCCTTTGAAATAGGGTCTCAGTAAGTTGTCCATTTGGCCTTGAACTTGTGATCCTTCTCCTTCAACCTCCCAGAGTAATGGAATTGCAGTCATGTTTACCATACTTGGTTCATGACTTGTTGTTGACATTTTTTTAAAAATTAATATAAATTTGAGATGTAAAAAAATAACCTTGTATTTAGAAAAGAATCCTGCTACATTGTTACATACAAAAATAGAGGTTTTATATAGAAAGGTTGCCAGTGTTTTTCTGTAAAGAACTAGATAGAAATATTTAGGCTTTGAATGCCACATGTGATCCTTGTCTTACAGCATTTGTTTCTCCATGGCTCATTCTATTCTTCCCCTCCTGATTTTTTTGTTTTTAACAACCATTTTTAAATAGTTCAAAAAAAAAAATCTTACTTTCTGTCCCCCACCGCCCCCAAAAAATAATTACATTGCAGGCTGGAGATTTGGCTCATACAGATTCTTGGTATGGAACATAAAGAGCCAATTATTTGTAAAACTTCCTTAAACATGAAGTAAAAGAGCTGAAAGTCTGAATGGGCAATACATAGGGCAGTGATGGAGAACCTTTTAAAGCGAGCTTTCAGGCCAGTGAAATGGTTCAGCAGTCTAAAGTACCTGCTTAGGAAAGCTTAGGCAACAGCAGGGGCCGCGGTTCAAACCACATGCTGCGCCATTGCCACCCCCAGGCAGGCTGAGCTGGCCATAAAAAGAAAAACAATTAAAAATTTAAAAATAAAGTGAACTTTCAGTTATTATAAATGGACCACTACAGTCCCAGTGCCATAAAATTACCACCACTGATACAGGGCTTATGTGGAGAAAACTATTTATATTGGAGATCATTTCACAATCTAAATATCATGAATAAGTTTGTGTCTTAGTAAATTTGATGTTATATTCTCTCTCCATATCTATGTGTGTGTATTATTGTGGATTAAATCCAGGGCCTTTATGCTGTCTTATGTCTCCAGTCCTTTTATTTTTTATTTTGAGACAAGGTCTAAGTTAACCTAGGCTGGTTTCAAACTTGTGATCTTCCTACTTCAGCTTCCCAAAGTGCTGGGATACTCACATATGTCATGTTCTTAAACAGCTTCTCTGCCCTGTAAAGTCAACTGTCCCCACAGTAGTACAAAAGTTCTGTGCAATCCTAATTAAAATCATTTCATGATCTTTAAAGCTAATACTTATTTTCAAATTTATTTGCTAGAGAAAGTCCTGAACAGTACCAAAGAAAAGTCTGAAAAAGATTAAAGGAGCCATGCCCTACACAATATTAAAACTATTCAAACCTAAGTCTAGTATTGACATAAGAACAGACAAATTATTGGAAAATGACCCAGATTTATAAAACTCAGATTTTCTGAAGTCACACTTTGTGTTTAATACATGTTTGATTTTTCTAAAAGCAATTTTGTGTTCTATCTGTGTTTAGGTATCAGTGTGCTTGCAGAGTGTCTGGATTGTCCTGAATTGAAGGCAACAGCAGATGACTTTATTCATCAGCATTTTACTGAAGTTTACAAAACTGATGAATTTCTACAACTTGATGTCAAGCGAGTAACACATCTTCTTAACCAGGACACTCTGACTGTGAGAGCAGAGGACCAGGTAACTAAATTTCCCTCTTTTTTCTTAGTACAAATTTCTATGTACTAATTCCTTTTACCTGATGTTCAGATACCTGGCGGGAAAAAGACTCACATCACAATAACTATATTATAATCATCTTTATAATTAACACCATTTCAGAGGCTGTTTCTTTTCAAAGAAAAATAAGCACACTTATAAGAGTCAGCTACTTGAGAGATGTCCCCAGAACCTATGTTACCTTACACAGTATAGGGCACATTGAGGGTGTGAATAAGGATCTTAGGATTCATGTGGGTCTAGTGTAATCACAAGGGTCCTAAAATGTGGAAAAGTGATGCCCTATGAGAAAGAGTTGATGAGCCGCTGATGGGTTTGAAGGTAGGAAAGACCACAAATGAAGGAATACAGCAGCTGCAGGATGTTACAGAAGGGAAGGAAGTCATCTGTCCTGTAATCACAATGCCTCCAGGCAACCTTGCTGACACTTTGGGATAGGCAGGCTCAATTAGTTCAGTCTCACATCCCTCTCTACATTTTAAACTTTTGTTTATGGTACAGTAGCAGTATGAAACTAGTACACTAAATGAAATCCTGTGCTCCAAGGTGCTTTAGTAAAATGTTTGCGCTAGGCCTGTGATGGCAGACCTTTTAGGTAAGCTTTCAGTAATACAAACAGCCCACTGGGGCAAACGTACCTTAAGTTCACCACCACTGCCCTTAGGCCATGCTCTTTTGCTCTCTGCCTTCTAATTGTTGGAAAGTATCAGAATGCAAGCTGAGAAGTTACACTGGATGAACTAAGTCAAAACAAAAAGCTCATTTCCATACACTGTAACTGATGGCATGTGCCTAAATTCCCAACTCCCAAGAGGCTGAGGTGGAGCCCATCCCTTGAATCTGGAGCTTGTGATCAGCCTGGGCCATGTAGCCAGACCCTATGTCAAACCCTAACACTCAATTCTGTGATCAAAATTGATTGATTCACATACAAAAGAAGAAAAAGTAACTTTACACTGGAGAAGCCTATGAAACATTACGTGTACTACCTCTAGTCAAGGTTAACATCATCAATGATAAGTCACTTTGATTGCATGCATATGTATAAGGATGACCTTCAGGTCGTCCTCCCCAAAAAACCATAGCACTAATGTAATGAATAAAGCAGCAGACACATCCAAATTAAAGTACCTCACAGAACTCAAAACTGTCAAGGTCATGAAAAAAAAAGATAAGTCTGAGAAACTGTCACAATCTAGAAAAGCCTAAAGGTGATTTAATGACAAATTATAACATGGTATCCTTAATGGATTCAGGAGACAGAAAAATAGCAGATAAAGATGAAATTCCAAAATATATAGACCTGAGTCAATAATAATTTGTTCATTAGTTACAACTATTACATTGCACTGGTGTAACCTAGATTCAGAGTATATGAGAACTCTTCACACCATCTTTACAATTTTTCTGTAAACATAAAACAATTCTAAAAAGCTTACCTTTCCAAAAGACCATTTACCATAGAAATTTAACTCATAAAAAGATCAAACTTATTAATAAACCTTATTAATACCCCTCAAAATTAATTTAGCAGTTCAAACATATATGGTAGATATATGGAGTATATTATTTCACTTACATGAAGTAATAAATTTGTTTTCAGGATATTAAAATTAAAGATTTATGAAGTAGATTATGTTCATGAATTTGGGCTTATTCAAGTGCAATTAAGTGAATTCAGAGTAGGAAAATAATAGTCACAGAAGCATACTAAGTTCAAAATTTTTATATCTTCAAGCTTTCAGAAAGTTGATAAATCTATCAATATCACAATAGAGGACTGTAAGGTTGAAGTAAAAGCATGAATCACCTTCATATTACCAGAGATGAAAAGCTTCTTAGAAAACCTGTTTTTATAGTATTAAATGATACATTGAAACTATCACTGACCAATAGACTATTTTCAGTACAGTGCCTATCCTTCCAAAAAGGATGCTGTGTTTTGTTTTAAAACTCATAAATATGGGCTGGCAAGATAGCTCAGAGGACTAAGCACCTACTTAGGCAAGTGCAGGGACCAGGGTTCGACCCCAGGTACCAAATGCTGCACCAGCCCCACCCTTGGGCACACTGAGTGGGCCACCAAGTCTGGGCCTGGTGGCGCACACCTGTAATCCCAGCACTGGGGAGACTGAAAACAGGAGGATCAGTATGAGTCAGAGCTGAGTAGTAAGACCCTGTACCAAATACATTTTTTAAAAACCTCAGAAATGCAATGTTTTCCCTGTCATTACACCATGAAGAAGTAATTACTTCTTGAAAATATATCACCTACTTGCCCCACCAGACCAATTTGCAAATCACTCCAACTGTAGGCAGTGTTTAAGGCTGAAAGCATAAAATATGAGATAATTGGAATGTTTCTGCCATCTAAGAACTTTACTATGCTGTTTTTCCCCCTTAGGTTTATGATGCTGCAGTCAGGTGGTTGAAATACGATGAACCTAATCGCCAGCCATTTATGGTTGATATCCTTGCTAAAGTCAGGTTTCCACTTATATCAAAGAATTTCTTAAGTAAAACGGTACAAGCTGAACCACTTATTCAAGACAATCCTGAATGCCTTAAGATGGTGATAAGTAAGTTACCTTAATATCCATATATAACCCAATCGTGTAGCCAGTTCTCAAAACCCATTAGAATGGGGCAGACTCAGAAAGGGAGAATTTGCCCTTCTAAATAGTTAATCCCTTGAGATTCTAAGTCCCCGGCAGGAGTCTTAGCCTCAATGCTTATTTTATAGGTTTTTCGGTGTGGTAGAAGGTGAAAAGTACTTAAGCTTTTTCTACTTTGTATATAATATCATTTATACATTTTGTTTCCAGTGTTTCTTTTTTTATTTTACTTAACAAATAGAATGTCGTCATCACATTTTATTTCTTAAATAGCTTTTCTCTCTTTCCCAGAATCTAATCGTTTTTTTCATTTGCTTTGATTTTCTTGACTTAGAGGCTTAAGTCCCAAGCCCTCATCACCTTTGTAAAGCGTCTGTTAATAAGTAGTCTATACAGTTAAAGAAGCTACTGTTTTTATTTCTTGAAAACATCCAGGTTCGGCCCGGCAGGATGGCTCAGTGGTCTAAAGCGCCTGCTTAGGAAAGCTTGGGCGGCTGCAGAGACCACGGTTCGATCCCCGGCACCACATGCAGCTCTAGCCCTGCCCTCAGGGTGGGCTGAGCCGTCCATATAAATAAATAAATAAACAAACAAAAAAGTTCTGAAACAAGAAAAAACAATAAATAAAATAAATTAAAAAAAAAAGAAAACATCCAGGTTAGAGCCTTCTGCCTATTCCAGTATGTTTGTTCTATAGGCCTGAGACTCAGTTCTTGTCCTGGGGTTTCCTTCACTCATCCTACAAGTTCTTTCACTCCTGGACCCCAAGTTTTACCCCCTTCTTAATTCTATTTGATGGAATATGTCTTCTAAAAGTTTCTTAATAAAGAGTATATGGGAGCCGGGCGTGGTGGCGCACACCTGTAATCCCAGCACTCAGGAGGCTGAGGCAGGAGGACTGGTGTGAGTTCGAGACCAGCCTGGGCTACAAAGTGAGCTCAAGGCCAGCCTGAACTGCACAGCAAGACCCTGTCTCAAAAATAAATAAATAAATAAAGCACCTGCTTAGGAAAGCTTAGCCAGCCCCACCCCCAGGGCAGGCTGAGCCAGCCTTTTTTTTAAAAAGCACAAAAAAAAAAAAAGTATATGATTGGCAAATATTTGGAGACTTGACAGATCTGTTTATTTCACTGTAAAACATTGAAAGTTAAACTGGATATAAAATTATGTTGAAAATCATTTTCAGTTAGCATTTTGAAGGCCTTGCTTGATAATCATCAGGCTTCCAGTGGTACTTTTGAGGGGTCCAGCACCAATCTGACCCTTTTATATTTTTTTAAATTAAGTAATATCTTTTTTTTAATCCCTACTGTTTAGAAAGTTGGCAGTAATAAAACGTGCATCTTTGTTGTGATATTGGAGTATTCTCAGCCATAGATTTCTTAGTTCTTTTTATTGATATTGCAATTCTTTAGTCACTAAATGTTTAATTGTGTGTGTGTGTGTGTGTGTGTGTGTGTGTGTGTGTGTGGTTTCAATCTTAGTTTCATAATTCCGTTAGAGATAGCCTTGATTTTTGTTTTAAACCTTTTTATTTCAGCACATTTCTACTTAGCTGTACTTGGGTTTGAACCTAGGGCCTAATATATAGTAGACAAGTGCTCTACCAGTGACCTATGTCACTATCCTGGTTTGGAGGGACTTTAAGGGGGCTTTTTTGTTTTAGGAAGAGTCTCACTATGTACCCCAAGTTAGCCTTGAACTTACTATCTTCCTACTTCTGTTTCCTGAGTGCTGGGATTATTGACATATACCACCCAAGCCCAGCAATACTTGTTCTCTAATCTCTTGACTGTAATATCTTGAACTTTAGTCCTTATATTGCCTTTGAAGTTTTATGCTGTCTGTGTTTTATGTGTTACCTTTGAATTTTCTTGTCCTAATTTTGTTGTTCAAAGTTTTTCTTCAATGTTTGGTTTATCTGTTACTCATATAAAAATAAGTTACTACAGAACTGATAGAGCTTGGGGCCAGGGAGATAGCTTAGTGGTCTAAGTGTTTGCCTGGAAAGCACTAGGACCCGGACTCAATCCCCTGTACCACATTCCATGCCAGCCTACCCCAGGTGTGCCATACCAGCCACCAAAATGGCATGGTGGTGCACCCCTATAATCCCATTGCTGGGGAAGGAGTCTGAAGCAAGACAGTCACTACAAGTCTGAGCTACATAGCACGACCCTGTATCAGATGCATAAATTTTAACAAAAAGAACTGAAAGCAGACATCTCAGTTCTTGAGCTTGACTGCAGGTGATATCTGTCTGTCTACAGATATTTTGTAGGGGAGTTATAACCTGGATGTAAGCATTTGGGAGCTGGATTGGGTTTTTTCCTTTTGTTTTGTTTTCACTTAACTCCTGTTTTTAGTTCCACTCTTCTGGTCATTCCCTGAGTCTGGAACATCTTATTCAATTCTCCAAAGACCTTATCTCCTTCCCCTCGTAGGGTGAGGTATGGTGGGTATCTGATGGTAGTGAAGGAGACCTAACAGTTGTGTTGTCTTGCTTTCATCTCCACCCACCTTCTTCTGGAGTATTTGCTATCTTTATGATCTTTCCAGGCTATTTTTCTATTGGTGTCACCTTGTAC
Organism: Myocastor coypus; assembly: GCA_004027025.1. Classification (NCBI taxonomy): domain Eukaryota; kingdom Metazoa; phylum Chordata; class Mammalia; order Rodentia; family Myocastoridae; genus Myocastor; species Myocastor coypus. The sequence continues at coordinate 58,410 of PVJA010002420.1, read as the reverse complement.
AACCATTTAAATATTCTCCATCTGCTGGATATCTCCATTAATTGTTTTGGGGTAACAGCTTCTTAGTATTATTAAATGTAGTTTGTGTTTGTTTTGTCTGTCTTGGGATTTGCAATGCCTTTTAAGATGGACTTTAAAAAGGTGTTAAAGTGGCAAGTCCAATCTCATATTGTTTTCATATTAAATCTAAGCTTGTCTTTTCTTTTATAGTGTCTGGCTTTAGTGATGTGCTTGGACATTTCTCCCCTACTGCTAGGATTTTTTTTTTTTTTTTCGCTAATCACCTAAATTTTCTAATAAATGTATGAATTACTTAAGTCTTACACATAAATTCTCAAAGGAGAGAGAGACTATCTCCATCTAGAGCTGAAGTTATAACAGGCAAATTATTAGTTTTTTTCTTCACAAAAAAGATATTTTTGTCTTAGCTCGTCTTTTACTAAAAGTATAACTACTAATCCAAGCAGCCCAGCTTTAGGCAGAGATCTCATTTCCAGTTCCTAAGACCTTGTTTTTTTAACTCATAGGACCAGTAAAAGCTATTTCTAGATTTCTAAGATTATTTAAGGCCTTCAGAAGAGCTCCAGGATCTCTTAATGCTTGCTTACATTATGATGTTTGGTTTCCTCCATTTTTGGCCTATAATCTCTTGAGATCTTAATCTCTCAGAAAGATGTTTTTCTTATTCTTTTCAACATTTATATTTATTTCATACCTAGAAGGTATTTCTGAAAATCTGATCTGTCATCCTCCTATAAGTGTAAGTAGAGATAGTTTTTTACCTTTTTTTTTTTTTTTTTTTTTGTGTGTGTGTATTTTTAGGGAAAGGTCTTACAGGTGTGTGCCACCATGCCCAGTTCATTTGCTGTCTCAGCTCACCCCCGGGGTCGGGGTGGGATGAGGGTGAGGGCGGAAGCAGCACTGCAGGCCTGGGAATCAGACTCTGGCCCCTGCACCTACTTGTATGTGCTTTAATCCATGGAGCTATTTGGCTGGCCCAAGATTATTTTTGTTTTGTTTTGTTTTATTTTGTTTTTTGTCTTTTTGAGACGAGGTTTCATTATGCAGTAGTTCAGGCTGGCCTTGAGCTCACTTTTGTAGCCCAGGCTTGTCTTGAACTTGAACTGATCCTCCTGCCTCAGCCTCCCAAGTGCTGGGATTACAGGACTGTGCCACCATGCCCAGCCCCAAGATTGTTTTATAAATAGGCATGAAATATGTAATTTTCTAATGTAAAGGTTATAATGTACTGAGTTAAGTATATTTCTGCTGTCCCTCAGTCCCTTGAATCATTGTTCAGCCATCCACAAATGGGGCAACATGACAGATTTCAGTTTATGTATAATGAGTGCAAAGGCCTCTCTCAGAAGGTAGTTGGAATGTGCATTGAACTTTTTTTTTTTTTTTTTTTTTTTTTTTTTTTTTTTTTTTTTTTTTTTTTTTTTTTTTTTTTTTTTTTTTTTTTTTTTTTTTTTTTTTTTTTTTTTTTTTTCCATCTCATTTGGAGTATAGGCTAGGGAAATAGCTCAGTGGAATAAGTGCTTGCCTAGCAAGCGCAAGGTCCTAAGTTTGATCCCTGGTACCACTGAAAGAAAATATATCATTTGGAGTATAGCAGGCTTCTAGCACAAAGTTAAGGAAATATAGTACATAAAAGAGTAATGAGGATGCTCATCCATGCCTAAAATATCCTTAAGAATGGTAATAAATTTGAGATTATTAGGTCATTTGTTCCTTGATTTGGAAGTCTAATCCACTAGACTCAACTACTGGTCTCTTTTTATATAGTAAATAGGTAAGCTACCCCATGTTACCAAATTGGAAAAATATTGATATATTCATACAATAAAATGCTCTATAGTTACTACAAACATTTTACATTAAGATTCAATAATACAGAAAATTTTCATAAATTGCAAAACAGTACATGCCATATTTTTTTAAATGCAAATGAAAAAGTTTTTTAAAGACTAAGAACATTTGAACCCTAAAAAGTTTGCCAGGGGAAAAAAGAGAATATGAGTGAAGGACACATTCTCAGTATTTTTTTTATTTATTTATTTATTTTTTTTAATAAAAAGGTGAATTCACACATCTACTTGGACCAAAAAGCTTGGTGTCTTAAAAATCAAAGCTATAGAGTTTGTGCTAAGTAGTGCACAGTGGCCACTAAGCCCTCTAACCTGGCAAAGGTTGTAAATCAGGTGTTGTTTTTATATCAGATCACCTATGACCACTGAAGGATTAAATGCAAGGAAATGAAAGAAATCACCACGAAGATAATGCCTTTAGATTAGACCTTCCACATTTTGGATTCATGCATGCTAATATCGGACTTCGCATTTCTACTCCATTTGCAAACTATGTGTTATTTTTCTAGCCTTATGGCTTCACTAGGTAGAGAGTTCCACTATTCATTTATGGAAGCATTTCTTTTTAATGAACAGTGACTAATCTTGTACTTTCTTAAGCCTGAGAAAAGTCGGGGCCTGGGCAGGGGTAACTGGGCAAAACCTCCAGTCTCCCTTCTTTAGGTCCTCAGCTGCCTTCTTACCATCAGAGTTAGGCTCTTTCTCAAAAAGGAAGCAAAACAGAATAGATGATAAGAAAATAGAGTAAAATAAGTCAAAGTAACATATATCTAAAAGAAAACAAGTTACAAAATCAGGAACATAATTAAAGCCTCCACGATAAACCGGGCCAAATTTTCACTCAGAATTTACACATAATAATACCTGCTGCTGGAAGGAATAACTCCCAAAGGAATAAGCCTAAGGACTGAGTGTCCAGAGGTACCAAAGTGTCCTAGCCCTGTTCTAAAAGGGAAACAACCTGTGTCTAAAGGCATGCAGCTTATGCTTCCTCTGGGGTCAGCACAGTTGCCCCTACTCAGCTACTTTCACCTAGGGGTGAACTGTCCTTCACATATTTGTCCTTCACTTGGGAATACTTTGTTTATGGACTACACAAGCCACCTTTCATGTGATGATAGAACTCTCCCAAGGTAGTAGCTGCCAGGTCCTATGGTCTCACATTCACAGTATCTGGGTGAGTGTGCAGCTGCTGGGAGTTCGAAGCGTTTCTAGCTGATGATGCTGCTGGCTGTGGGACCACATTGTGAGAACATCCACAGGCTAAATCTCGCTGTGGCTAAAGTAGCTTTTCACTTCTATTAAGGATTATAAAACAGAAAATGAACAAGAAAAAAAAAAAAAAAAACGAACATCTCACTAAAACCAAATGTGCCCTGTAAAGCTTAAGGTATTTACTACCCTTGACCAGAAAAGTTTGCCAGGCTCTAATCTAGAACATGGATCCCTGATCTAGATCCTCCTAATAAAATTCCAACTATTCTTAGGCCAAAGCACTTTTCCTCAAACTCTGGAACGAAAGGAAGGGAAAAGAAAGGAAAGGAAATGCTAAATACTGCTTATTTTCCTTCATAAAATTTTCCATACTGTTCTGCTCCCCACCCAGCCTTGTATAAAAAGTGACTTGCATGTGTTATGAATTTTTTGTTATTTTAAATTAATGAAACTGTATCATTTACCGCTTGAAAGGTGTAAGTAGGTACATAATAAAAAGCAAATCTTCCTGATACTCCTCTTTGCTGCCCCCTTATTTCTTTATGTTGGAAGTACTATTATCCTGTGTATCCTTCTTGCGACTTGTGTAAGCACATAAAATAGAAGTATGAAATATTGTATAGATGCATAAAAATCACACATTTTAACACAAATGGTATGATATACTATACTATGTATTATACATTTTGGGTTGTTTTTTTTTTTTTTTTCATTTTACACTATTTACTGGGGATCATTTCATGAGTACTTAAATTTTCCCATTAACAGTCACATGTAATATTCTGTTATGAGCAATGAGTACCATTTTTTTTAAACCACTCCTAATAGTGAGCATTCAGCAGACAGATTCCTTAATAGGGGGCTATTTCTAGGTTCAAGGGTGTGTACATTTATAATTTTCATAAATCTCATGTTGCTCTCCAGCTGGTTATATGCATCCATACCCTTACCAGCAGCATAAGAAGGTGCCACCATAACGCACACACAGCTTCATACCCTGTATTCTAGACAGTTTTTTGTTTTGGCCAATTAGTAAAAAGTATGGTTTTATGATTTTCTTAAATTGAATAATCAAGCATGTTTTCATATGTTAGAAGTTCTTCATAGTTATTTTTCTGTGAACTATATTCAAGTATTTTAATTTTCTAATTTGTTACTGTCTTTTTTGCCATAATCTAAATTTTTTTAAAGTAATTTAAAATTTTATAGTTTTCTTAACATTTTTTTGGCAGCTTTTTTTTCTTTTTGTCATCTGTAGGCTTTCCCATTCTGTCTTTTTTTTTTTTTTTTTTTTTTTTTTTTTTTTTTTTTTTTTTTTTTTTTTTTTTTTTTTTTTTTTTTTTTTTTTTTAATGCTGGGAATAAACTCTGAACCTTATGCTTATCGGACAGGCACTGCTGGACTATATCTCCAGTCCTTAATGTTTTTCATAAGCTACTGTTTTTCCTTTAGTGCTTTTATGAGTTTTATTGCATATTCTAATTTGTATTGACTTGGAATTTATAATAAAGTATGAGGTGCAGGTCAGTTTTTCCCCTAGGTAGTTGTCTAACATCGATACACAATCCATTTTTCCCCTCAGTGGTTTCAAATAATACGTCAAACAGTTTTTAGTAAGTGGCATTTGGTCTGACTAAGGTTGTACTGTAAGAATAAGATCATATTCTGTGTAATCCTCATTGCATTTGAAAGTCATCCAAAACAGTGCTTCTCAAAGTTTTATTTACATCTAAATTACCTTGGGATTTTGTTAAGTTTCAGACTTCCTGATTCAGTAGGTCTAGAGTCTAGATCAGCATTGCTAACCAACCCTCAGATATCTGAAGCTGCTGCTCTTTGAACCACATTTTAAATAGCATTTAAGAAACACTTTAAAACTGTACCCGGCTGGAACTGTGGCTCAGTGGTAGAGCTCTTGCCTTACATGCACAAGGCCCTGGGTTTGATCCCCAGCACCATAAAAAAGAAAAGAAAAGAAAAGAGGAAAGGAAAGGAAAGGAAAGGAAAGGAAAGGAAGGAAGGAAGGAAGGAAGGAAGGAAGGAAGGAAGGAAAGAAGAAAAGAAAGAAAGAAAGAAAGAAAGAAAGAAAGAAAGAAAGAAAGAAAGAAAGAAAGAAAGAAAGAAAGAAAAGGAAAGGAAAGGAAGAAAAGAAAGAAGTTGGCATGGTGGGACACCCTTGTAATCCCAGCACTCAAGAAGCCCAAGGCAGGAAGATCTCTATAATTTTGAGGCCAGCCTGAATTACAAAGCAAGTTCAAGGCCAACCTGAATTGCATAGTGAAACCCTGTCTCAAAAAAGACAAAAAATAGCATAATAATACTATACCAATGCCTGGGCCCTACCTCTGTCTACTTTAATTGGTCTGTGGTAGAGCCCAGGTACAGTTGTAGAAATTTCCTAAATTATTCTAATGTTCAGTTAAGATTAAGAACGACCGGGAGAGGCAGGTGTGGCAAAACATGCCTGTACTCCTAGCACTCAGGAGACTGAAGCAGGAGGATTACCAGGAATTCAAGGCCAGAATGAACTACATTTTTTTTTCTGTAAGGAGTGGGTGGCACTGTCTTAAAATAATTGTGATTGTTGTACATAATAAATTGATTAGAGGTCAAATGGTTAAACATTTCTTCTATGTCTTTCACTTTCTTCAAGCATTTTGAGATAAAATACAGGAACAGAAATCACTATTTTCTCTAGGTATTATCTTTGAAAAGGTAATACTTTCATGCCTAAAGTTCTTGAAGAGTTCCTATGTATTTTTCTACAGGTGGAATGAGGTACCATCTACTATCTCCAGAGGATCGAGAAGAACTTGTAGATGGCACAAGGCCTAGAAGAAAAAAACACGATTACCGCATAGCCCTATTTGGAGGTTCCCAACCACAGTCTTGTAGATATTTTAACCCAAAGGTAAGTAATTTGTATTCTTATTTTACCTTTGAGCACATAGCTACCTGCCCCAAGGAGTAATAACTCAAACCTTAAAAAATGTTAGTTTATGCTCTTCTGTCAGAACTGCATGAGATACATAGTTATCTTTATTTTGTAGATAAGAATTAAGACTTAGATTTCAAATGTTCTTGTAATATTTCTGGAATACTTTCTAGGAATTGATGGCAAAGAAAGCACACAGCTAATTCTGTTGTGTCTCTTTTTGTTAGTGCATTCATTCTAACTCTTTGCTTTCATTTTCAATGAAATTTGGTGAGCAAGATGTTTTCTTCCTTTAGTAATTGTATTTTAACATAAAATATACATAATCATCCTACAAAATTTTAACTAGAAATCACAAAGAGAAAAATTCTATGTTTAATTCAACCACATAGAACGAGTCACCAGTTTCTAGTGTGCTTCCCAATACATATTATGCCAGTTGGGGTAATAAAGTCTGATAGGTCTAAGAATGCAACTTAAAAATAAAGTCACTAATTATAACCTTGAGAGAACCCACTCACATTTCTACTTCTTGTTTCTTACCTTCTATGGGTTTTAGTTAGAGGAAATAAAACCATATTTTTTTGATACTACATGTATTGCAGGGCAGTGAGTAATTACAGTCCTAAAAATTAATGTAAAAGACTTACAAGATGGTAGCCATAACTCATGCTGAATCTAAGCACATAATGGTCTCTTTCATCATTTTTAAGCCCACATTTTATTGACAACAGTTATTTGATAAGACTAAGGTATCTTGTTAACCTGAGAATACTTGCTTTTGTATGTTTGTATTAGGACAGCAGTTCTCAACCTGTGGGTCACGACCCCGACGGGGTCACGTAAAGCCATCAGAAAATGTTATTTATCTGGAATTGCAGTTTTGAAGTAGCCACCAAAACTATTTTTTGGTTTGGAGTCACCGCAACATGAGGAACTGTATTGCGGGGTCACAGCATTAGAAAGGTTGAGAACCACTGTAGGACTACACTGTTGAAGGCATTTTTATGTGACAATGTAGTGGTGATATACAAGGCATTTATAAAAGATATATGGTGATGTTGTCAGGGATACAAAGATAGAAAAGGCCTGTCCAAATCCATATTACCAAGTCCAGTGGGGGCAAAGCATTGTTCTTCCAACAGCGGAAGAATCCAAGTGTAGGTAGCCTGTTAGGTAATTACTGGTCCCTCAACACACAGTAACAAATCAAAGACTCAGGACTAGTTCATATTGCTAACAGCATCAGCACTAGCCAGTAATACTCTGTTTGTTTCTGTAACTACTGACTTAGACATCTTCTGTTAGGGCTGCTAATCATAGCTTGCTAATAAGCCTATTAAGGAAGCATCAGATTAACTGGAAAGGAAAAACTCAGATGTAGTTCTATACACAAGACATTTCTGTACTTGTGGACATTGATAAAAATCTATATGGGACACACATTTGTGTGTCCTTCATGAGGCTCACCTACATTGCCCTTCCTCAGATCTCTTTGTTAGTATTCTTGGCTATTTCCAGTCTATACTCATTTGAATAAACTTTTAGCAGTGCCCTAAAATTTTTAACAGCTGACCTCAGGCTTTTTTTCTAAAGATAAAATGGACCAGGAAAAGTGAACTGCTTTAAAATCTGCCAAAGCAGAATACTTTCCTTCTTTGTGATCCTTTAGAACAGTTCTTAGAAGCACTGTAATGCATTAGCAGATCATTATTGACTAGTCCTGTATAAAAATGAAATAAAAAAATTAAAAATGAAACAAGCTCAGGTCTCTCAAATTTGTTGGCTGAGGTATATAGAATACCTCCTTGAGATTGTGAATAGGGTGAAAGGCTTCTAGGTAAAGGTTATAATTAGCCTAGTTCGGTATTTTAGGCCATATATTCTCTGCCATAATTACTCAGTTCTGATGCCATAGATAGAAAGCAACTGCAAACAGTACATTAACAAACAGGCATGACTGCAATCCAGTTAAACTTTATTTATAAAAACAAATGATGGGCTGGATTTGGCCCTGAGACTAGAGTGTGCTAACCTTTGGCTCTAGATCCATAAACAAATGGGAACTTCTAAAGTGCTTGATACTTGTGTGCTAGATGAGTTTCTTTACAGAAACAGGTTCTTTTCTATATCCTGGTCTCCAGAATTGATCAACATTATGAGCATCCGCAACAGACCATCGTATCACTATCTTGGGGAAGGTGAGCTGGTGAGGGTCTCAGCAGGTTAAATTATGGTGTAGAGCTTGTAAATCAAGAGATCCTTGAGGTCAGACTGTGATATTTTCTCTGCCAGTTGACAAATTCCCTCTAATGATCTCACATGCAAATAATAACAGAGAAACATATACTAGCCAAAGTGTTATATATATCAAGTTTTAGTGCTTATAGTATTCTGGTCCAATAAAACCCCATCTGGCCCTGATACAACTAGAGTCATCAGCTTCCAATTTCTCCTCTTTTGGTAGAGGAGACCTTCCAATAGCTTCTTTTTCTTGCAGAACTTAACACCAAAACTGAACAGAGTAAATGATATGCTACCAGCTGTTCAGAACACCTCTTCAAGGAGGGAAGAACAGATTAGACTGGTTAATACCCATCCTATTTAGACTGTCCCTATTGTGCTGGTCTCAGCCCAGATATCTATTCTGATCATTCTTTCATCCGCAGAATATAGGCTGATATATAGGTTCCTTTCTCAGTAGAACACTGATTAGCTGTCCTGCCATGAAGACTCATGGCCTATGCAGTATAACCCAAAAAGCACAGTAGGCCTGGTGTGCTTCAACAGTTGATACATCTACATACCTGTTTCACACCAAGTAATAGTGAAGTTGTTGAAATAAATGTAAGTAAGTATTTTCAAGATCATTGAAGTCAAGAATAAGAGAATTAAAAACATTTTTCTCCACAAAACTGAAATTGTAAGTTTAAATTACAATTCTGCAAACCACAGCATTTGGTTGTTTGTAATAGACTAACTGCGGCATTGATTTTTGGCAGTGAAAAAGTAGCAAAACCAAACTTTGGTAGGCAATATTTTATTTTACAATAAAATAAATGGCTCTTTGTGTACAGATAGACCACAAGAATTTTTATTTTGTGCAGGAGTTAGAGACCATTACTTCTAGAGTAAGGCAAATGAAGGAAGACTCTTAGTACTTTGTTATAGTCTGTAGTTCTAATACTTTGCCTGGTTTTCTTTCTTTCTTTTTTTTTTTTTTTTAATTGGACAGTTGAGAAGATATGTACAACCGTGGAAATGAGACTGTAACTTCAGAGTTCTCATTTGATGTCTTGCTTTGCTCTTATAGATGACCTATTATTAATTGCTTCGTTATATATTCAGCCACAAATTTTCAGACTTACAGTAGAAAAACTCAAATAATTCAGGAATCAACAACTGATAAAAATTGCACATTCTATCAAACATATTCCCTAAGCTAACACTATTTGAAACTTCTTACAATATTTATTAAATGTTTCTATCATCGACACACCAGATTTTTCCTATAAAAATTCATCTTAAAAACCTTTTACCATTTAGTAGTAGTTGTACATTTCAATATAAGTTTGCCCTTGGCACAAGCCTATAATCCCAACACTTAAGACACTAAGGCAGGAGATTCCCAAGTTGAAGCCCCATCTGGGCAATTCAGCAACTTAGTGAGACCCTGTCTTAAAAAATGAAATAAAAACTGGGAATGTAATTCAGTATAAAGATTCTGATTCAATCTCCATATCCCCAATTCTGCATTAACATAGAGAAGCTAATTTAACTACAAATTATTATCTTGTGTTACTTCAAGTAGCATTTTATTATTCAAGTGGTCTGCTTGAATAATAAGTACTATTTATGAATTAATTTAAACTCTTGAATTTAATATGTTCAGAAATGTTAAAATGGATTCCACTTCCTTAATATTAGACCCACTTGTGTGGATGCTAAGCTAGCCAAACATTAATAATAACTTTCAGTGAATTAATTTCCCTCAGAATGTTTTAATTAGTAGAACTTCACTGAACTATCTAAAATAAAGATGCCCATAAGGTATTATCTCTATATAGTCCCTGGATATCACTGATAACAGAATATTTGTATTTGATAACTAAAAGTGAGAGCAAAGAAAATCTTAACTTTTTTCTAAATATTTGGAGAAAAACAAGTCTTGGGTTACTATATTGACTTGAAATACTTTTGTTGTTATTATCCTTTTGTAAAGCCTGTCAGTTCTACTTTTCCCCAGCTTGTATCTTCATTAAGTGCTTAGTGATTGCTTAAAGAATTGTCTGTATTCAGTCTGGCTGTCTTAGTATTGGTATTATCTGTAGTATGATAATGTTCTGTGATACTTTTGTCTAAATAAAAGTTGACAACTGACCAGTTTTCATTTGTACTGTGGCGAGTGAAATGATGGGCTGGGGCTTAGAACATTTTAAGGTTCTTGAGTTGCTACTTTCTTATGGGGAAGACTGAAGACTATGCCCTAGAGAAAAGGGACTCTGCATATTCCCTGGCAGAAGTGAACAAGGTGTAAACCAGCAGGACAGGGATATATAGGGATCAGTCTATGAATTTCAAAGGCAGAAAAACATATGGTGCCATCTTTCCTGGAACCATCAAGATCATGTTTTCTCTGTTTCATTTTCTTACCCAGAACTCTGAAGTAGATTCTTCACTGAGGCTAGTGCCTAGCTCCTTGTGAGTACTGAAGTTCCTGAGAGTGAATGTGCCCGCATAATATTATATATAGTATTTCACAGGAAATTTTATCTGTTGGATAAAATTATGGAAATATCTAAATATAATTGGGTCCTAAAACTTTCAAAGTATTAGAAAAATAACTTTTAGCTAAGAACACACTTTGTTGTTGGAAACATTATTAAGGACATCACAGTGCCTTTGTCTCAGAGTATTTTAGCAACCTTTGCTCTTAAACAGGGTTGTGCTAAAGAGGAGACAGCCTTACTCCAATTAAGATAGAAATCAATACATATGTGTGGTGTCTGTAATTCTAGCACTCAGGAGGCTGAGGCAGGATTGCTGCTAGCTTGAGCATGGGCCAGCCAGAATCGGAGAGAGACCCTGTCTCAGAAAAAGAAACAAATATGCCTACCCAAGCATGGTGGTGCACACCCACAAACCCAGCATTCCTGGAAGCTGCTGTAGAAGGACCACAAGTTTGAGCATGGCCAGGCATGGTGGTGCATGCCTGTGATTTCAGGAGGCTGATGCAAGAGGATTGCTTTGCATTCAAGGCCAGCCTGGGCTACACAGTGAATTCAAAACCAGCCTAAACTATATAGTGAGACCCTGTCTCAAAAACACCCAGTTGAAGTCCAGCCTAGGCAACTTAGCAACTTAGACCTTGTGTAAAAATAGAACATAAAAAATAAAAAGGAATGAGGGATATAGCTTTTAATACAAAGGCCCTAGGTTAATCCATACTACCAAGGAGGAAAAAGTCTTATCTATAAAAGAAGTGTAAACCTTTAGGGAATGTATTTTACATCTTTCTTAAAAACATGATTGTTATGAGTATTTCCAGTATTACATGATGGTTCTAAAATACTCTTTACAATCAGTTAAGACACTGAGGATATTTTAATTTACTGTCCTCCTCTAGATTTCATAAACTAGTTGAGATTATGGATAGCTCCTGGTAAAATCAAGGAAACCTATTCAAAAGAAGGAAGTCTTAAACTTGACGGGACTCTCCTTTAACTCTCAGTTCATCAGTGTGTATGTGTATATACTTATATGAGAGATATAGTGACACAAACCCTTCTGCTCACATCTTTTCCAGACTTTCGAATTTTTTTTTTATTTTCATATCTTACAACTGTGCATAGAAACTTGTCTGCAATATTCAATAAAACTTAACTGGTTTAACTTCTGTTTTGTAGATAACAACTTTATGTTCCGTCTCCATACATATCTCCATGAGTTACTTTTTATATTTTTGTTTGTTCATTTTTGTTTTTTGGTGAGATCGGGGTTCACACTCAGGACCTTGCACTTGCTATGTAGGCACTTGTGCCACGAAGCTGTCTCCCTGGCTCCATGAGTAGTTACCATCTGTCCATCTTGTTGCTATAAAAACTTCATGTTTCTCTAGCTTGCCCTGGACCTACAAATGCAGAGAAGGGAAAATAATCCTTCACCCACAGGCTGCAGGTTGTAACTGGCTCCTTCGGTACAGTAAACCCCAGCCTTCAGATGCATTCAGCTGACTAGCCTCACTTCACACTGATATTCCCTCTTGCCTTTTACTTCAACTATACACATTATCTACTGAGTCATACAACCAATAATCAAAGTCTTCTGTTTAGAATGACAAGTAGAACAGGGGAATAAGGTAGACTTCCCAGAGGGCGCAGCAATGCACGTACATACAAGAAAGGCCCACAAAGATTAACTCCTCTCCCTTTATACATACGCACAACCAGGGCAAGTTATGTTCAAACACAGGTTGTATTTTTCTCTTCAATGTTAACACTGGTGTATGTTTGTAGTACACAGTAAAAATTTCATCCTGGGGAACTAGTAAATCTAGTCTTGACCTTTTTACTTCCCCTACCCCGCCCCATCTTCCTCATCCTCATCTCCAGATCTTCCCATTCTTTTAAAGAACTCTTTGATTTGTTTATCTTTCATGTTTTTTTATCTCAGATCATTTATTTTTTAATCTCATTCTCATTAATTTCCATTCTAATCTATATCATTGCTTTCCTTCTATTCATTACAGATTTGGACTATTCTTTTTCTGGGACCTTGCAATATATCACTAGATTGTTTATTTGTGATCGCTTAATTCTTTTAATGTGTGTATTCACAGGTATAAACTTTCCTTTTGAAACTATTGGCATAGCATGCTTCCATTGTCTTTTTGTTGGGGGCAGGGAGGGTATAGGGTCTTGCTACACAGTTCAGACTTGTGATCCTCCTTATCTCATCCTCCATAGTGCTGAGATTACAGACATATGCCATCAGGCCCAGTTGTTCCATTGTCATTTGATTCTAGTAACTTTTAAACTTTTTTCTGTTTTCAAGAGTCATTCCACTCTGATTCAGTAATATTCAGGGGATTGGCTCAACTCTTTGTATTTAAACATATTTTATAGCTAAAGATCCAATGTATTTTAGAAAAAAAAATGACACATGCTGTCTAGAAAAAAATGTGTATTCTCTTGTTTGGTGAAATGTTCTGTATATATCTGCTAAGTCCGTACTTCACAAATTTTTGTGTCATCCCTGCACAGAAGTACATTTGTTCAGTGGTATGGTCCCTTGTAAATTGTTTTGCCTTGTTGGCCTGAGAGTGGAGTGTTGAAGTCTCCAGCTATGATCGTATTGTATATGTCTGTCCTTTTTTAAGTCCTATAGTTTTTTTTTTATGAAGTTGGATGCGCCAACATTCATAATGCATAGATAGAATTCCTATCTCTTCCTGTTGAAATGTTCCCTTTACCAGTATGTAGTGGCTGTCTTCATCTCTCTCGATCAGTTTTGGCTGGAAGTCTGCTGGCTAAAAATAAGAGAGCTACTATTGCTTGTTTGGGGCTCCAGTTGAATCGAGTAATGTTCTTTACCTTTCATATTTGGCCTATGCACACACTTTTTGGATGAGATGCATCTCCTTTAGCAATACATGGTTGCACTTGGATTTTTTATCCAGTTTGCCAGTCTGTGTCTTTTGGTTGGGGGACTGAGACTATTAACATTGGAAGTTATTACCACAAGATATTATTCAGTCTTGTCATTGCATTGTTTTTCCAGTGCTGATTCCTTTCTTTCCTTTGGGCTCTTTGGTGCTGATGGCTGGCCTGCCTCTACCTAGGATTCCCTTAAGTATTTTCTACAGTAAGGAGTTCTTTACTGTGGAAAGTATTCACTTTTCTATCAATTTTGAATATTAATTTTGCATGATATTAAAGCCTAAGTTGACAGTTATTTCCTTATAATGCTTAGAAAATTTTATTCCAGGCTCTCCTGGCCTTTAAGACTCATGCCAAGAAACTTGCTATAATTTGGGGGGAGGGGGATGCTGTTGTGTTGTTGTTTTTGTTTTTATGTGTTTGGTACAGGGTCTCACTACAGAGCTTGGACTCAGTGATCCTCCTGTTTTCAGCCTCCCCACTGCTGGAATTACAAGCATGCGCCACCATGCCTAGACTCAATGGCTAGCCCAATGCCCAGGGTGGGGGGCAGCTCAGCATGTGGTACCAGGAATCAGGGATGGAGCCCTGGTCCCTGTACTTGGCTAAGCAGGTGCTTAGTCTGCTGAGCTATCTTGCTGGCCTATTGTAATTCTGATAAGCTTGCTTTTCTCTAACAGCATTTATAGAGATTTTATTAAGATTTATCTTAATAAAATTTATAGAATTTTTATCATAATATGTCATGGATATGTTCTTTTCTGGCCATGGCTATTTGAGGTTCTATATGCTTCATGTATTTAATATTAAATTCTTTCCCTAGATTTTGGAAGTTTTCTGCTATGATTAGAATAAACAGAATTTTTTATCTTCTAATTTTTCCTTTATTCCCATAATTTTGAGGTTTTCTTTTGAGTCATTCAATAATTGTTGGATCTAGCTTGTATGATACCTTGTTTTTAGGTATCATTGAGTTATGACCTACAACACCTACCTATCTACAATTTTTGACACTGTCTTCATATTTGTTAAATCTACCCACACTTTCCATTGAATTTTTCATTTTATCTCTGCTTGCTGTCTTTTCATACTTTCTAACTCTTTTGTGAAGTCATCATTATGTTGCTTACTGACTGATTCACTAATCCTTTATCTGTTTAATTAAATCCTCTGAGCTTGTTAAACAGTCTTCATATTTGCTTATGTTTTTTTTGTTTTGTTTTGTTTTTTATCATTGCAAACATTTTGACTTTGGTATTTTGAGTTCATTCCCTTTAACTTCCACTTCAGTATCCATGAGATAAACTTTGAGGGAGTTGGGTTTAGAGGCTATCCCGTTGCCTCAATTTATCATATCTGTATTTTTATGCTATAAGCTAAAGATCGATTGGAAGTAGAGAAACTTTCACTACAATGGAGATCTCTTTAGTTTGATTCTATCTCCCTGTGATGTGTCCTAGAGTTTGGTTATGTTTTCATTTACTGTTTATATCGCTCTTCAACCAATTCAGCATGTTGAGGTGTCTTCTCTAAGGGCTTGATCCTCAGCACTAGTCAGAAAGAAGCAAGCAAACTCCAGTTAGTGTTGATGGCACAAGACAAACCACACAATGGTAAAAACCAATTAAAAGAAAAAGCTATGCTACCATTAACAACAAATCAGCAGGGCTGGGGAGATAGTTCAGGGGACTAAGCACCTACAAGGCACCACATGGCACACTGGCCACACACACACACACACACTGCCCCAAGTACACTGAACCAGCTACTGAGTCTGGGCATGGTAGTACACACCTATAATCCCAGAACTGGGGAGGCTGAAAACAAGAGAATGACTACAAGTCCCTACATCAAATACATAAATTTAAAAAATAATAAATCAGCAATAATAGAAACACAAACCATAAGAACAAATAATAGCTACTGCTATGCCAGGGAAATAGCTCAGCAGCACACTGCCTACCTGGCAAGCACATGGTCCTAAGTTTGATTCCTAATATCAAAAAAAATTAGAAGATTTATAATATAGATAATTAACATACAGTAAATACCTACTAAATGCAAGAATTAGACTACTATTAACAATAAAAAGAAATCAATAGCATAGATTCAACTAAGCTAAAATGAATAAAGCTCAGTAGTTACAGAGAGATGGAAGTGAAAGCAGTAAAATGTGACAAATATGAGATTTAAAACAACAAAATGAAAAGAATAAAAACAAAAGGCAAAGAGAAAAAAAAGAACCCAAAATCAAAAAGAAGAATGAGTCCAAATAATTCTTGCGTGTGTGAGGGTGAGTGGTTTCTTTCCAGGGTATGTGGTACTGGGATCTACTAGATATGATTGGGGGATAGTAATTAGCAACTCGGGCCTATTTTGCTTCCACACCAACTTGTTGCCATGTGAATGCCGAGTCCTGCTCCACCCTTCTTGAAGGTAGTTGCCAGTCTGTGGTGTGGTATGTCTGCCTTCGAACCATATGAACTCCCTTGGCAATTGGTGTTTGTGCCCTTTTGTGTCCTCCAACTCCCTGCTGTCTCTGGCTAGCTTTATGGCTTGTGGCCCTTCCCCTCTTGCTCCACTCTGTCCTTCACACTCCAGGATGTTGTAACTGTCACAGACAAGGGTTATATCCCTGATATATGATTCCTGTCATAATTCAGTCTTAAACAATAAATTCCTTCCCGAAATGACTCATGATTATATGGTTCCCAGTAATGGCAGAAGCTGCAATAAGTTTCTTCTCCATCTCTAGCCTGCCATGTAGGAGTAATCTGTGGGATAAAACCCAATGCTATATTTGCAGCTTATAATGCTGTACACTTTTTCTTGGGGCCAGCACTACAAGCGCAGTTTATTTTGCTTCCCTGGGCCTGACAACTTGCTCTGAAGATACCTCATGTCAGCAGAGGTGTGTCCCACTCCCTGGGAATCAGGATTAGTGCTCTAGGCTGCTTTGTTCCTTCCTCTGCTTTGCCTGTGGTTTCTGCAGATTCTTTGTGGTTCCCACTTTTTCTGTCAGCTCCTTCTTGATTCCCAGAATTCTACTAGTTTTCTTTCTCAGAAAGCCAAAAGTCTATATCTTTGAGGGCTTTACCACATACACATATGTGGAAGGTGGGTAAGAGCACCCTCAGTTGCTGTCAAATGCAAGAAACAGTGATGCTATAAACAGCTTTTACTATAAGGTACTAGATGCTTCTAATCACTAGACACCTACTCAGCATGCCTTACTTGGGTACTTCAGTTTTAAGAATCTGGTGACTAGTCCAAATTAGTATTTATAGAAAGCCCTATAAAATACTTCTGCCTCCAGGTATCAGTAAATTAATGGCAGTTTGACCTCATAATGTCATATCTATCTATCTACCTATCTATCTACCTATCTATAGGGAATAAGTTGGACATACATGCATTTGAAAAAGTGTTTTTAACTTAAAATGCCATTAGAGTTTTATTTTAACCTACACACACATTTTTTAATTAATGCATCTTGGTTATACAGATTAATGTATTTCATTTAGGCAGGTGTATCCTCACACATAACATATATTAACTCCCCCTCCATCACTCTCCTTGCCCCATCTTCCTTCTCAATTTCATATGTTTTAAGGGATTTTCAATATACATAAATGTATTCTGATCATGTTTGTGCCCCCTACCTAAAATATTAATATGTATCTTCAATAACAGAGTACAAAGCAGCATAATAATAGTACATACCCAAATGATTTGTTTATTTCAAAGCTGGAAAAGACCTAAAATAGTCATGTGCTTTTTTCTTATCCTCTACCCTAACTAAACAGTATTCTGAGGAAATCACAGATTACATTAGCTAGTACTCTCTCAAAGCAAACATTTGTATGTAAACCTCAGAAACTTAAAACATTTTTGTGTTTTGTACTTCCTTGACAATATCTACACTTTGTCTTTTTCAATTGTATCGTTGCCTTAGTGGACACTCCCTATCTTTGCCTGTTTCAGGATTATAGCTGGACAGATATCCGCTGCCCCTTTGAAAAGCGCAGAGATGCAGCATGTGTGTTTTGGGACAATGTAGTGTACATTTTGGGTGGCTCTCAGCTGTTCCCCATAAAGCGAATGGACTGCTACAATGTAGTGAAAGACAGCTGGTACTCCAAACTGGGCCCCCCCACACCTCGAGACAGCCTTGCTGCCTGTGCTGCGGAGGGCAAAATTTATACATCTGGAGGCTCAGAAGTAGGTAAGGACTTCTTGATGTGTTTTATTCCAGAGGATTCTTTAACACCAGATACCTTGGCTTTCATATTTAAATAAAACTTGATATTCACACACTTTTGGTATTTTAAGTACAGGTTTGTCACATTTTAGAACCCATTTTCTTAAAAGCTTACCTTAGTCCTTTAAATCAAGAATACCAGCTTCTTAAATTCCTAGTTGCCCATTTTTTGTTACAATAAAGCATTAGTTGGCACTATTTAAATTTTAAGTTCTAGATTAGTTATTTCTTGATATATATTTGCTTTCAAGATTTCGAAGTTCAACGTACTCATACACCCTTTGAGAATTTTTCACTAAATTGAAGCTTTTAAAGTCTATATTCTGGCCGGGCGTGGTGGCTCACGCCTGTAATCCCAGCACTTGGGAGGCTGAGGCAGGAGGATTGGTGTGAGTTCAAGACCAGCCTGGGCTACAAAAGTGAGCTCAAGGCCAGCCTCAACTGCATAGCGAGACCCTGTCTCAAAAAGACAAAAAAAATAAAATAAAATAAAATCTATATTCTGCTTTCTTTGTATCAGAATAAATAAGTCTTTTTCATTTGCTTCATGTTTCCACATTTTAACCTAATGACTAGAATGGCATTATATGCTTATTAATCAAAACAGGATGTAGGTGTGGATATAAAAACTTTTCTCATTGATGGCTAGCTTCTTAGTATCTCTTGTCATCTTTTTTTTTTTTTTTTTTTTTTTTAAGGAAGGGTCTACAAGGGTCTCTCAGTACTAGATCAGACTCCTAGTGATCCCCCTGTTCACAGCCTCCCAAGAGCTGGGGTTACAGGTGCACGATACAACACCCAGATTCAATTGCTGTCAGCACACCCCGGGGGGTGGGACCATCATAGCAGACCCAGATTGAACCCCTGCCCCTGTGCCTGCTTGCAGGTGCTTTAATCCACCGAGCTATTTGGCCAGCCCCTTCTATAACCTCTCTCTCTCTTTTTGTATTTTGTCCTAGGTCTAAGTACATAGTTTGGACTCACAATGATCCTCCTGTTTTCAGCTTCCCAAGCACTGAGATTGCAGGCATGCAGCACCATGCCCAGTCTCATTCACCTTCTCAGTGTGTCCCAGGCATGGGGCTGACATGGCACTCCAGGGATTGAACCCTGGTCCCTGTGCCTGTCTAAGCAGGCACTTTAGTGTGCTGAGCTATCTGGCCAGCCCTAGTAATCTTTTTCTAAATGAATAATTTTTCTAAATGAATATTATAGGTCCATACTAGGCACATAATAGCTTTTTTATGCTTTCATCCTTTCAAGTAATTTCTTCAGTGAAATAATGGACCCATATATATAAAGAAAACTAGGAAGACCAAGTAAACCTAAATTGTGCAATTTAAATGTTGTCTTTTTATTTTTGTTTGACTATTTAGATATTAACCCAGAGCAAGTCAATATATTTGGCTGTTCTAAATTTTCACCCTGTTCTATAATATAGTAAATAATGTCATTTCTTAAACATTCACTCTAAGTCAATTTTTTGTTTAGTGAGGTTTTTCTTATAATCTACAGAATCCACCAAAAAGAGTATACATCAGGAAATGAAAAACTTGTTTAAATACTTAATAATAATAATTATTATTGCCAGCTCAGCCTGCCCTGGGGGTGGGGCTGGCACAGCATGTGATGCCACAGATCAAACCATGGTCCTGTGGTTGCCTAAGCTTGCCTAAGCAAGCACTTTAGACTGCTGAGTCTTCTTGCCAGCCCTTGTTTAAATACTTTAATACTAAGTTTATTGAGATGTCATGAAACTAATACAAGTTACTTTTGACCTCTCCATTATAAGAGGTGATCAAAGTAGTGGACATTAGCTTCCAGACATTTGTTAGTACAACTACTAAAATTTGTATACAGTCACTGGCAGACTCTGTATATGCTGTATATTTTCTAATGTCTGTCCACCTTGAATGTTTAAAAAGCTAAAGACAAATTTTTGCTGGTTATATGTATTTTTGCTTCTTTGGATTATACTATGTTCTTTTCTTAGAGCTTAGTTGCAATAAAGAAGTATAAAGACAATTGTGTTGTAATTATTTCTCTATCATTTGGCAATATCCTAAAACAATGGGAAATAAAGTTCTCATTTCTTTTTTCTTAGGAAGGGGGAAGAAAACTCACTTAATCTATAGTATTTCTTTAACAAGTTCCTATAATGTGCAAAAGTTGAAATTCTTTAACAAGTTCCTATAATGTGCAAAAGTTGAAAAATATGATGAATATGTTTTTCCCCTAAAATGTCCAATCAGTATACACCTTACATTTGATACATTGAGAGTATACTAGGTAATGGACTAGTGTGACTTCAGGATTTACCCACATAATCTCTGAGAGTAGTCAGGAAATATTTAGTTAATGATGCAGTAGCTATTATAGAATAATGAACCTTAAGAGTACGATCAGATAGTAACTTCTATGAAATTGAAATTTTCTTATTTTAAGGTATGGATTTGGTACCTCTGTTTTTCCACCCTATATAAACATTTAAAAATTAAGATAAATCCCAACCGATAAAATATATGTCCTTATACTGGCTTTGAAGACATATATAATGTTTTGGATTTTTCTTATTTTCTACCAAATCAGTTTTCTTCTTCCAAACTTTAATTACCAATAAATCTTTCCAACAGATCATTTTTTTAAAAAATGTTCTTGTAGGTCTATCAAACAGGGTTATTAGCTTTTCCTTAAACTATTCCTACATTTTTGTTGTTGTTGAGTATAAAAAATGACTGCACAGTCCTAAATTCTTCCCCTTTCATTACTCACATCTCTGCCCTGCAGTC
Organism: Myocastor coypus; assembly: GCA_004027025.1. Taxonomy (NCBI): domain Eukaryota; kingdom Metazoa; phylum Chordata; class Mammalia; order Rodentia; family Myocastoridae; genus Myocastor; species Myocastor coypus. The sequence goes on along the minus strand of PVJA010002420.1, from coordinate 37,681 downwards.
ATTTTACTCTCAATTAAGTTAAATGCAACAGTGCTCTTGTGTTTTACAGGAAACTCAGCTCTGTATTTATTTGAGTGTTATGATACAAGAACAGAAAGCTGGCACACAAAACCCAGCATGCTAACTCAGCGTTGCAGCCATGGGATGGTGGAAGCCAATGGCCTGATCTATGTTTGTGGTGGGAGCCTAGGAAACAATGTGTCTGGGAGAGTGCTTAATTCCTGTGAAGTTTATGATCCTGCCACAGAAACGTATGTATCAGTTTCAAAGTCTAATTTCAGTTACTCTATAAGTTCAGTGTAAAAAGATGTAAAAAGATCAAAAGAACCCAACAGAAAAATACAGTTCTTACAGTAACACTATTCCCACACTTGAATGCTTTGACCCTTCCTTTGCACACCTTAAGAGAAATGGGTTGACCCATAGAAGGCGCTCTCTTTCAGGTCCTATTTGTAAATACCTATGAAAGATACATAAATGGTTAATTTATCAAACTCATAAATACTTTTAAGAGATTAGAAATACCAAGAGGACCTTTAATCAGTTACAAATTTATACTTCAGTAGAAACATATATTGGCAGTGATTTTAATAAGTTATACCCCTGGGTATATCTTTTTGGTTCATACTTTAAAAGAAAATACATTTGATGTAATGTATATTAAGTAAAATTCTTAAATGAGAAACAGCTACTTTTTAAAAGGCAAAATGCTAAAAAATGAAATAGCTCATTTTTGTAATCCATAGTTATAAAAGGACCCACCCAATGTAATCAAAGGAATTTTATTATTTTCATTGAATGAGGGAAATATGTGCAATGGCATTAAACATAAGTAATAAGACCTCAAGCCATACATTGTTTTGTTTTGTTTTAAATCTTCATATTTTTTTTATTTTATTTTTTTTCTTGTTTCAGAACTTTCGTTTGTTTATTTATTTTTATGGCCAGCTCAGCCTGCCCTGAGGGCAGTGCTGGCGCAGCATGTGATGCCGGGGATCAAACCGCGGTCCCTGCAGCCGCCTAAGCTTTCCTAAGCAGGCGCTTTAGACCACTGAGCCATCCTGCTGGGCCCTCAAGCCATACATTTGGTAATAAAAGTCACTTGTTCATTTGGCTGGGTTCCTCCTTGTTCTTCCTTTATGAGAACAAATTGTTAAGTAAATATGTTCAAGTTAAATGTTATATAAGAGAGTTGCACCAAAACAGTTGTGTTTCATGTTTTATATTTAAAAACTATTGCCATACTACCATGCATAGATGTCTTCTACTCTATTGCTTTTTTAATTGAAGTTAATTACATAAGCAATTATGCATTAATCTATCTGTTTCCTGTTTTTAAATAAAGATTTAAGGAAATGTAATCAGTAACCTGTCCTAAATGTGCAATGATAATTTTTCTCATTTTTTTGCTCAACATATTAACTAATGTAAAGAATAGAAGTAGAAGCAACCTACCTTGAAATTTATCATTTGTGCAAATGTAATCAAAGCCTTAACAAAGAAAAGCCCAGGTCCTGATGGATTCATACCTGAATTCTTTAAGAAATTTAGGGAAAATTAAATTCCAATGTTCCTCAAACTCTTAAATTGAAAGTGAAGCAATTGTCCCTAAATTATTCCTGGAGGCAAGCGTTACATTGATATCAAAACTAGAGAAAGACCCAACCAAAAAAAAAAAAAAAAAAAAAAAACTATAGACCAATTCCCCCATGAACATAGATGCAAAAATACTCCGCAAAGTACTAGCAAACAGAATGCAGTAAATCATGAGGAAGGGAAAAAAAAAAAGGAATCATGAGGAAAATTATATACCATGTCCAGATGGGATTCATCCCAAGGATGCCAAGATGGCTCAACATATACAGATCTATAAATGTAATGCATCATATCAACAGAGCCAAAAACAAAAAATCGCATGATCATCCCAATAGATGCAGAAAAGCTTCTGACAAAGTCTAAACATGTATTCACAATTAAAAAAACTACAGAAAAATTGAAATAGTTGATCTTTACTTCAATGTGATAAAAGCCATCTGTCACAAACCAACAGCCAACATAATTCCAAATGGACAAAAACTGAACACTTTTACTCTAAAATCAGGCACAAGAGGATATCCACTGTCACCACTCCTGTTCAGTGTAGTTCAGAACCATTAGACAAGAGAGAGAAAAGGAGCAAGAATTGGAAAAGAATTTAAAATATTTGTAGCTGATATAGTGCTCTACTTGGAAGACCCAAAAAACTCCACTAAGAGACTCCTAGAATAAATTCAGTAGCACAAGAAGATACAAAGGCAACACCCAAAAGTCAACAGCGTTCTTCTACGCAAACAATAAACTCACTGAGAAATTAGAGGAATATCCTTCACAGTAGCATCCAAAAAAAATAGAATATTTAGGAATTAATCTAGCAAAGGAAGTAAAATATATAATGAAAATTGTAACACTCTGAAAAAAGAGACCAAAGAGAATTTCAGAAAATGGAAAGATACTGCCTGCTGATGGATAGGAAGAACCAATAGTGTGAAAATGGCTATACTCCCAAAATTGTTATACAGATTTAATGCAATTCCAATCAACGTATCATCAGCATACCTCACAGACTTAAAGAAAACATCCCTAAACTTCATTTGGAACCAGAAAAGACCTAGAATAGGCAATGGCAACCAACAGCAACAGCAGGACAGAAGGCTTTACAATCCCTGACTTGAGATTATACTACAAAGCTATTGTCATGAAACCGGCATCGTACTGGCAAAAAAAAAAAAAAAAACAGACCTAAGGATCAATGGAACAGATTAGAACATATAGACACAGTTCAAACATATTCAGCCATTTTAAGAGGCGACAAACATGTTCACTGAAAGAAAGCCTCTTTAATAAATGGTGCTGGAAAAAACTGGCTTTCCACATAACAAAAACTAAAACTAGACCCAAATCTATCACCGTGCAGCAAACTAAAGTCAAATGGATTAAAGAGCTAAACATTAAAGCAAATACTGAATCTACTGAAAAAGAAAATAGATAAGGGCCAGCCAAATAGCTCAACAGATTAAAGTGCCTGCAAGCATGCACAGGAGCCAAGGTTCAATCTCCAGGCCTGCCCTGCCAGCCCCACTCCCAGGGTGCAATGAGATGGTAATTGAGACTGGGCATGGTGGCCCACACCTGTAATCCCAGCTTAGGAGGCTGTAAACAGACAGATCACTAGGAGTCCAGTCTAGTAGTGAGACCCTAAACACCCTTTCGACCATGCCCTAAAGTTTAAAAAAAAAAGAAACTAGATAGAAATCTTCAACATACAGGAGTAGGCAGAGAGTTCATGAGCAAGAAGAACCAAACTGCATGGAAAATACCTCAACAGCTGGGATCTCATCTTAATAGAAAAGTTTCTGCACATCTGAAAAAATCACCAACAGCATGAAAAGAAAACCCACAAATTAGAAAAAGAAAAATCTTAACATTCACTTGGACAAAGGACTTGTATTTAGAATATATAAAGAGCTAAAAAAATAAAAATAAAAATCAGGACTTAAACTGCAAAGACCCAATCCAAAAATGGGCATCTTAAATGAATACACACTTCTCAGAGGAAGAAATACAAATGTCTAATACATTAAAAAATGTTCAACTGCACTAGACATTCAAGAATGCAAATTAAAATAACCCTAAAATTCCATCTTATCCCGGGAAGAAGTGGCTATCCTCAAGAAATCCAATAGTAACAAATGCTGGAATGGCTGTGGGGAAAAAGAAACCCCTCTTCACTGTTGGTGGGAGTGTAGACTGGTACCACCTCTATGGAAATCAGTGTGGAGACTCCTCAGAAAACTAGAATTAGAAGTCCCATTCAACCCAACTTTTCTCCTCATGGGTATTTTTCCAGAATAACTGAAAACATACTACAACAATATAATACACCTATGTTTATAACAGCACAGTTTGTCCCAGTTAAACCTTGGAAGCAACTCCAATTGAGAAATGGATTTTTAAAAGTTACATTTTTATACGTTGTAGTATTACTCAACTATAAACTTGAGGCTTTTATAGGTAAATCGATACAAATAGAGGCTATACTCATGTGAAATAAATCAGACCCGCGTGTGTAAACATCATATTGTCTCTCTACTATTAAAAAACATGAAAGAGTAAATAAAATCTGAAAGATACAATAGATACAGTAAAAGAAACTGATAAATAAATAATTGGGATAAGGGAAAGAAAAAAAAATCATGTATACCCAGAATAGATATATATGTAAGATGATTGTACCGCTAATTTTTTAGTACTGCTTTAAAGATGAAAATGCCAGCTGGGGATATAGCTCAAGGTCCCCAAGTTGGATTCCCGGCACTCTGCAACCCTCACCACCAAAATAAAAGTAAACATAGAAATGCTGATTGCTGGAGGCCCATTATAACTTTGTGTTGTACCTACATATATATGAATATTTATGAAAAACCAAATAAGACCAGGCATAGTGACACACCTATAATTCTAGCTGAGAGGCTGAGACAATAAAATTGAAGTTGGAGACCAGCATGGACCACTTGAGTCCTGTTTCAAAAAGTAAAGGAGTAGGGATGCAGCTGAGTGCAAAGGCCCTGGATTTAATCTTCAGTAACATTAGGAAAGAAAAAAAAAAACAGTTAATGCTTTAGCCAGCCATGGTGGCACACACCTGTAATCCCAGCACTCAGGAGGCTGAGGCCAGCCTGGGCTAAAAGATAAGTTCAAGACCACCTTGAACAGCATCATGAAACTTGTCTCAAGAAAAGAAAAAAGTGCTTTATATTCTTCTATGTATCTTCCCTTTCTTTTTGTTGCCATTTTAAAAGTTACTGTAAACCAAAGGAAATGGATGCCTTAGAAAGATGTGTTAATAATCTCCAGATATCTTGTATTTCTCTTGTTCTATCAGAATTTAAAAAAATAAAATCCCAATTTATCCCACTTACAAAAAACTGCCTCATAATTACTGTCAAACATTTTCTGTATGTTTGTATACACAGCAGGGGCCAAGGAGATAGCTCAGTGGAATAAGTGCTTGCCTGGCAAGCACAAGGTCCTGAGTTTAATCCCTGGTACCACCAAAAAAAAAAAAAAAAAAAAAAAAAGTACTGTTTGTATACATAGGAGTAAGTGAGCATTTATATATATTGGAATACTAGACCTTTCTTATTAATATAAATCACTTTACTTCCTGAAAGTAAGCCTACTTTTTTTGTTGTTTTGTTTTTTTCAGATGGACTGAGCTCTGTCCAATGATTGAGGCCAGGAAGAATCACGGGCTGGTATTTGTAAAAGACAAGATATTTGCTGTGGGTGGCCAGAATGGTTTAGGTATAATTTGTTAATTCACTCTTCAATTTTCTTACGATATTCCTAATCTTAAATTACTTAAGTATTTCTTAAAATCTAAGTACAGCCATTTACCATATACATCATAATATCTATTTTTGTAGTTTCTAGAAACAGTGAAACATCACAGCCCTTTAAAACAACAAGAGGCATAGCTCAGTGGTAGAGCAATTGCCTAACCTGCATAAGGCCCTGGGTTAAGGCCAGAGCTGTAGCAACACCTGCCTTGCAAGTACAAGGTCTTAAGTTCAATTTCTAGTATCAAAATAAATTTTAATTTACAAATGAGGCCCTACCTTAGATCTCCAATTCTGTAACAAGAAAAGCAAAACAAAAAAATCTTTAGAAACTTTTCAAACAAAAGGTTTAAACCTTGTATCTGAGATACTAGGAAATAATAGATTTTCTAAACATTGCATGAAAAAAAACTTATTTTGATGAATTTGACTTTACTATTTTCTTAAATACTTGCTAAAAACCCTTAAATAATTGTATTAAATAATGAGCAATCTGAACTGAACCCTAGGTTAGTTATGCCTTCATTTTAGTCTATATATTTAAACTTTAAAAAAAATGAAACATGGGCGTGGTGGCACATGCCTGTAATCCCAACACTTGGGAGGCCAAGGCAGGAGGATCAGTACAAGTTCGAGACCAGCCTGGGCTACAAAAGTGAGCTCAAGGCCAGCCTGAACTGCATAGCGAGACCCTGTCTCAAAAAGACTAAATAAATAAATAAATAAATAAATAAATAAATAAATAAATAAAATGAAGAAGGTCCTTTCCATCTATCCTCATCCATTGTTATTTGCCATAAATGGCTAAAGTAAAAAGATATTCAAATAATTACCATCCAAGTTAATCCGAGAGAAAGTCAATGGTTTACTTTTTAAATTTTTTTCCAGTATGGATAAAATATTTTGAATTCTATAAAAAAATCAACATGCTTCTATAAAATTTTTAGACTAAAATTCTATTGTGTTAAAAGTAATTTAAGAAATAGATATGAGGGTATTATAAAATTTGTATAAACTTTGGATGTGAAATTTTTATTTTGAAAATGTTAGAAATACAAAAATGATTAGATTTTAGAATTACTCAATTTAGTTTTTGACATAATTCATGTTTTATTCTTTTGAAGGTGGTCTGGACAATGTGGAATATTATGATATTAAATTAAATGAATGGAAGATGGTGTCACCAATGCCATGGAAGGGGGTGACAGTGAAGTGTGCAGCAGTTGGCTCTGTTGTTTATGTCTTGGCCGGTTTTCAAGGTGTAGGCCGATTAGGACACATCCTTGAATATAACACTGAAACAGACAAATGGGTGGCAAATTCCAAAGTCCGTGCTTTCCCAGTCACAAGTTGTTTGATTTGTGTTGTTGATACTTGTGGAGCAAATGAAGAGACCCTTGAAACATAAATAAAAAAATGGACTTCAAGATTCATCAGGACTCAAAAATACGGCCACTAGAGCTTTATTCTAAGAGTTTAGTTTACTAAGTTCTGGCTTACTGTTTTTGATGAAGGAAATTTCAAGTGAGTGAAATCAGATCCCTATGAAATAACCCTTCTCTTCCCCTCCCTACTGGAGATTGAACCCAGTGGTGTTCTACTACTGATGTTCATCTTCAGCTCTTTTATCTTGAGACAAAGAGAGGGTCTCTGCACTGGCCAGACTACCCTCCTATTTGAAATCCTCCTGCTTTGACCTCCTAAGTAGCTGGGGTGCAGGTGTACATCACCACATCTGGCTAAATATTTCTTTTATATGCATTTTGTTAACTCATACCATCTTTTAGCTGTCCATATCATCAGGAAGATATCTACCAAGAAAATTTGACAAAGTATAAGTATCTCTTGGGAATATTTCTTGAGTGAATTTTACATTTTTAAATATGGCAGAGTGGGGAATATTCATCACTGAAGCAACCTCATCATAGCTATAGAGTCTATTTTCATACATTGTGTAAGTACCATGTAGCTGGGTCTGTTTGTTCCTGTTTGGTCCATAACTTAAAAAAAAAAAAAAATGGTAGTATGAATTGTAAGTCAGAATAGGCAGCTCTGATAGAGCACTTTCTGTTACATAATTTGACCTGTCTTGATTTGTTTCATTTACTACCAAATATATCTTGTTTCAAAGAAAAGTATAACAGAGTAAGCAGAGCATACACATACTTTCTTACAAAACTTCATAAAGAGTTTGAGACTCAATGTGTCTAGCTCCTCACAAAATATATTCACTAGATTCCATCTTTTTAACATACAATGTTAACCTGTGTGCCTATCTCATTTTGTTTTTACCTTGTGGTTTAAAAAGTATTCTCTATCTTCAAACACATTGTTAAATAAAATCCAGTCATAATAAGAGTCATTAGTGGAAGACTTTTATCTAAAACTTCTAGAACATTAGGAAAACAGTAACTGCTTTATCACAGTATCAGTATTATTGACTTTGAACTTCTATGAATTAAAAAGATATTTCTTTTCTTATAGTGGAACACATCAAGATATATTTAATGCAGTTGTTTGTAATAATTTAAGTATGTGTCACTTCCTATTTGTTGCTTTTATGTGGTCTATGAATTATTTGGCAACCCAACTACAATTTCTTGCCCAGTGATGTTTAACACTTTGCATTATATATGAAGTGAGCCATGTAAAACTGTCATCATTTTTATCTGATATTAAATATTTTTACTTAAAATACTGCTCAGTTTTATTCTTTGTTTTCAGTGTATTTGGTAGTAGCTTTTTAAATTTTTGAAGCAGTGTTTCTATTTTAATTTTCTGTTTCCTTTATATGGAAGTTATAATGTTAAGTCCTAAGAATATTTAAATTTAAAACCACTCTATGCAAAACTTACATAAGGCCTAACTAATGCCACAACCTCTCAAACTCTTTAATGAAATAGAAAGGGAAGCAATACTCCCCGATTCATTCCTGGAAGCAAATATTACCCTGATACCAAAACGGGAGAGAGACCTAATGAAAAAAAAGAACTAATGAACATAGATGCAGAAATAATAAAGATACTAGCAAACAGAGTGCAGCAAATCAAGAAGAGTATACACTATGACCAACCAGGATTCATACCAGGGATGCAGGAATGGTAAAACATACAAAAATCAATAAATATACCATAATAAAAGGACTAAAGACAACCATATAATCATCTTAATAGATGCAGAAAAGCTTCTGACAGAGTCCAAATCCATTCATGATAAAAGCCATACAGAAAGTTGGAATAGATGGTCTTATTTCAGTCTTATAAAAGCCATCTATGACAGACCAACAGCCAACATCATACTAAATGGACAAAACCAAGTTTTCATTCTGAAGACAAAACTGCTTACTATCATCACTCAATATTAGTTCTGGAGACATTAGCCAAGGCAGAATAAGGATAGAAAAGGAAGTGAAAACTATTTATGGATGACATGACTACCTAGAAAACACAAAGACTTCTAGATTTAATAACTGAGGACTATAGTTACATACAAAGTAAACACTCAGTAATCAATAGCTGGGGATATAATTCAGTGACACACATGGCTGCCTGGCAAACTCAAGGTCCTCCTGAGTTTAACTCCCAGTAGCCCCCCAAAAAAAAAAAAAACAAATAGCTTTTGTGTACACAATATTGTGAGAAAAATCAAGGAAGCAACACCTTTTTTAATAGCATCCAAAAAATGTGATACTTCAGATTCTAACAAAGGAAATAAAAGGCCTTTACTCTTGGAACCACATTACTCTGAAAAAGATCAAAGAAGGTACCAGAAAATGAAAAGATAATCTTTGTTCTTGGGTAAGAAAAACTAATACAGTAAAAATGACCATAATTTAAAATTGTCATATAGATTTAATGCAATCCTGATCAAAATCCCAATAGCTTATCTCTGAATCAGAGTAAATCTTAATCATTTCAAACCACAAGAGACTTAGAATAGCAAAAGTAATTCTAGGCAACAAAGGCAAGACAAGGAGGCACCACAATCCCTGACTTGAAATCTTGAAATGATTCTACAATGACACTATGATTAAAAACAGCAAGCAGGGGAGACCAAGGATCAGTAAAAAACATTAGAAGATGGCAGAACCAACTCCATACTCAGCCACCCTTTCTTTCACATAGGTGCCAAATAACATTCATAGCGAGATAGTTTTTTAAATAAATAGTGCTGGACAAACTGGCTTTCCACATGCCAAAGATTAAAACTGGACCCATATTTGTTTTTTTAATGGCCGGCTCAGCCCATCCTGGGAGTGGGGCTGGCGCAGTGTGTGGTGCTAGGGGTTCGAACCACAGTCCCTGGGGTTGCCTAAGCTTTCCTAAGCAGGTGTTTAGACCGCTGAACCAAACTAGACCCATATTTTTAACCAAGCACTAAACTAAAATAGAAGTGAATCAGATCTACTAACAGAAACACTAAATCTACTGGAAGATAGGATAGGTAGAACTCTTGAAACCAGAGATGGAGATAAAGACCTAATGAACAAAACCCTGAATGCACAGGAACTTTTACAAAGAATCAGCAACGAAGATCTCATAACCTCTGACAGTACCTCCCCATAATATTTTTAATATCAAAGAGGATATCTTATTTTTATCACTTTCTAAAGCAATATGTGGGTAACTTCCATAAATGTGTCACAAAATAAAAGTCCACTGATTAAAATACTAGTTTTCACAGTTGTGTTTGGTGTTCCTATAGATCCCACTGTCTTCCAAATCTAAACTGCTTGAGTGATGGTTCAACTCTTAGTCCAATCATTCTCAAACTACCAGGGACGAACCTGTAATTCAACAAATGCTGTTTTCAGAAAACCTTAGTCTGAAGCTGTGCACGAGGGTAAACATTAAGGCTGCTTCTCTGATTTAAGTGACATTAGTTCAGGACAAGAACGGGATGTTTTATTCTTACCGAATCAATTTCTAATAGTACTGTTGATATGAACTTAAAAAAAAAAAAAAAAAGTCTCAGCAGGTAGCAAGACTGTACCCACTCGGAGGTCATGATGATCCTTCTCAGTCACAACACGTCTTGGATTGAAACCTTTCCAATTCCTGTCTCAACTGGCTTTCTGCTCTTATCCAGACGAATGCTGGTAAATGTCACTTGATCAGCGCGGGTTTTGCTTAGCAGTTACAAATAAAAAAAATGACACTACCTCTCGAACCTCAGCCAGTCTTCCCTTTGAGGCTTTGCTTAAGTTCTACGTTTGCTCTCCTGCCATGTATGTTTCTGAACACCAACACCTTGTACCAGGGCCAACGGCATTAGCCCTTCACGTTTCGTTACAACAACCCGCTTTCACAAGCTACACCCGTGCGTCCAGAGAGACTTGCTGTGCTTCAATCCTACTAGTAAAATCTACACCTCGGCGCGCTAGGGGTGGGACAATAGGAACGGCATATTCCGGCGCAAACTGTTTACGTCACAAGAGCCGGGGGCGGGGTATCTTCGGTTACTCGGGCTTCACCACCCATTCGGCCTGAAGACCCCCGTTGGGCACAGTGGCTGCGCCGTCGCTATGGTCATTTGTCAGTTCTTTCTTCAAGGCCGATGCCGCTTTGGAGACCGGTGCTGGAATGAACATCCCGGTGCTAGGGGTTCTGGCGGGGGACGACAGCAACAGCTCTCAGGTGACACCCCACCCCATTCTCCGCGTGGGGACTCTGCCTGTCGGGACCGGGCGTCTGGCATGGGTCCTGATGCCGAGCTCAACGCCGGGCGAGTGGGATCAGGCGACCCCGGCGTCACCCACCGCTTACTCTTGTCGGAACTCTTCACCGGGTTTGGGCAGGTTGTGGTTTGTTGAGCAGGGAAGGACTACTATCTGACCTTAGTGCAAACTGTAAGTTAGGAGTATGTGTCAGAACTTCCTCGTCGGTGAACAGTAGTGCTTGCGAGAATTCTCGTGGGGCGACCGAAAGAACTTCTTGCCCTTACCCTTTTGTGTAGTTGTATTTTTTGTTTTGCTTTTTGTCTTCTGTTATGAATCTGATTTTTATGAGGTATTTTTGTTTTTGTTTTCTTTTTAATGGTGAGACTAGCAACTAGATCCAGAGTCAAACTGGTCGAACTCTTCGTCTGGGGAAAATTACGAAGTGCTTTGAAAATCTAGTAAAAGTTATGAAGCGATGTTGTTAGGCAGTTAGTGATTAACCAAGCAGGCGAGACCAGCGCCTGGGGGCTATTTGAAAAATAACATATGATTCCCTCTTTCCTTCACTTTCTTCATTAGCTATAGATAAAATCCACACAAGCTAGTAATTCCAGTCTTGAATGTACATCTCTGAGCATGCTGAGATGGTCCCTAGAAAGTCAATGGGTGAGGGATTGGAAAAACCTCAAAAATCTCAAATCAAATAGAGACATGCTTGAAAGCAATCTGGGACCTCCTTTCTCAAGTAGGTAAACACTGCCCACTTTATTTGTGAAGCAACAATAACCTCAAAGGAAGGAAAGGATATTCTTTGAAAGATCCCACTTAAATATAAATGTAACTGAGGGTGCCTTCAGTGCAACTGTATTTTTGGTGGTTGCCTATCTGAATCCTTGAAGTTGTATTCATTTCCTCACATTGTGGAAGTCTAACATTTTGCAATAACCTACCTATACTCTGAATGACAGCCTGTATGTCTTTTTGTCTGAAATCTTTTGTAAAACACAAAATTAAGATGTGTTGCTGGGTCTTTTCAGTAGTAGGTCCTCACCCTGATAGGACCCAGCTTGCCAATAAATCTTGGGTCTACAGGTGTTCAGGGTTTCACAGCTAGATCGGACTCATAGTGATCCTCCTATTTACAGCCTCTCAAGAGCTGGGATTGCAGGTGCTCACCACCACACCCAGTCTCAATTGCTGTCTCAGCGTGCCCCTGGGGGGCATGGGGGATGGGGAGGGGGGGCGGGGGCGGGGCCGGCATGGCAGACGGTGGAATCAAACTCTGGCTCGTATCCCTGCTTAACAGGTGCTTTAATCCACTGAGCCTGCCCTTCCCATTAACATCTTTGATGCTGTCTTTGCCTGGGATTACAGGTGTGTGCCACCACGCCCAGACTTGGTCACCTGCTCAGCGTGCCCCAGGGCAGGGTCGGCATGGCTTGTGGCAGGAATCGAACCCTATTCCCTTCGCTTGCCCAAGCAAGTGTTTAGTGTGCTGAACTATCCTGCCAGTCTGTTAATTCTAATTTTCATAACTAGGATATAAAGGAGGAGCAAAGGAAAGGTTGAGGTTAAGATTTAACAGGCCCAAAAGGAGAAAAGCATGCAGGGTTTCTCACATCATCACAGGGCAATCAAATGTTACCTGCTGGTTTCTTCCCTGAAGAAATTAAGATAACTGGTAAGCATCATACTGCTGGTAGATGGGCCACTGTGAAATTACCTTAATGGTGGGCATCCTCCAAAGTCACCTTGCTTTAACTGTGGGAAACAGAGCACTAAAGGGCCTACAGCCCGAAGGATCAAAGGACCCATGGCCCAGAGCTCCATCTGTTTTCTTGGGGTGTTTTGTTTGATTTTTGTTTTGGGGGTACTAGGGATCAAACTCGGGACCTTGCACTTGCCAGGCAGACGTTTAAGCCACCCAACTACCTTCCCAGCCCTCAGATCCCCCTCAATTGTTGTCCCTGGAATGAGGAGACTCAAGACTCCAGTTAGCCCTCAGACAATCATTATCCTTCCTGGGGCAGAGCGTTAGATAACACTGGGTGTTGCAGATAAGACACAAGTACCCTCTTCAATAGTGGGACCTCTCATTTTGTTCTTTCTTCCTATTCTACCCTATTGGCTTCTTACTTCTGCCTAGTTATAGGCACCACTGGCCCTTTGATGACTAAGCATTTCATTTCTCCTGAGGAATAAATTATGAATAATCTTTTCTTTATCCAGAGCTCTTTAGTGAAGTCCATCTACTTGGCCAAGACATATTAACAAGGATGAGGGCTCAAATTATCTTTGACTCATCTAACGGCCCCATAGTTATAGCAATAATTGGATCTCCCAGAAATGCTGATGATGACTTATTCTTATTGACCTTCCGGTTAACCCTAAGTGTGGGCCACCAACATGTCTACAAAAGCTAAAACTGCTACCCTGGCAGTTATTAAGCTAAAAGATCCTCAGACTTTCCCTCTCTGTAAACAGCATTTCTTCAACCTCAAGCCCAACAGGGTACAACCTTTATAAATTCTGTCATTATGGACTTTTATTGCTGTCAGACACCTTGTAATACCCCAGTTTTTGCCATCAAGCCCAGTGATGATTACCATTTAATGCATAATCTCGGTGCAATAAGTGAGGCAATTATTCTTACACATCCAGTTATTACCCTGATATATCTTGGCAATCCCTGGGCTACTATGTGTAACTGCTTTGAGAAATATTCTCCCAGAATTTTAATAGGCCTCAGGCCAATTTTTCCCAAGAACATTTGCTTTTTTGTTTTTGCTTTTTATGAGCAGAATAGGTTTGTTTGGAGAAAGAAAGCTCCTGTCCAATAGAGGGACAGAGGGAGGTCCCAAGTGGGTGGTCCCAGGAAGCTGTGTCTTCCAGGGACTTTTATGGAAGAAAACCATGTGGTGAGGCAGGTCTAAGGTTGTGGAGAAGACATGGGAACTCACTTAGTTGGGTATGAGGTGGGACAAAACTGTGGTCAACCAATGAGATTATAAGCACAATTCTCAGATAAATAGATTAAGTCCGTTCTCTTCCTGTTGGGGGTTGGGTTTAGTGACTCTTTCAAGGCGATTGATACCTACATAGAGCATGAATATTTGTTAAGGGACTTTCTTCCAGCATGTGCTTGTGGAAACATTAGGTGGCTGAATATACCTAGAATGGTTTCTGTATCCTCTGTTGTGTTCTACTGACCCACTTTTCTATTCTTGTGCAGGTACCATACTGTTTTTATTGCTATAGCTTTGCCCTTCCTGGTTGTTGGCCTTGTAGCTGTTTGACCCAAAATCCAGGATTGTGGTCTCCCACTTTGATCTCATTGCCCAGGATTACTTTTGCTATTCTGGATCTCTTCTGGTTCCATATGAATTTTAGGTTTGTTTTCTCTGGTTCTTTAAGGAATGCTGTATATTTTTAAATGGGATTGCTTTAAATCTGTATATCAGTTTGAGGATTTGGCTATTTTGACAATATTAATACCATCTGTATGAGAACAGGGCATACTTTTTCATTTTCAAATGGCCTCTTGGATCTCCTTTTTTCAGAACACCATACAGTTTTCATTATAAGTCTTTTACCTCCTTTATTAGGTTAATTTCTATGTACTGTATTTAATTTATCTAGAAACTATTGTGCATGGTATTGTTTTCTCCTAATGTGTTTCTTTATGGTTCATTTTTGGTATATAGGGGCAGTATTAATGCTGATTTTAGAGCCTTTCAGTGGAGTTTTTTGGAACTTCTATGTAGACAATCCTGTCATCTGCTAATAAGGATGATATAACCTCTTCGGTCCCCTACATAATCCTTTTTTTCCCCCTCTTGCTCTGTCTAATTATTTCAATACTATATTGAACAGGAGTGGTATCAATGGGCATCCTTGTATTCTTTCTGACCATAGAAGAAAAGCTTTTTATTGTGGGGTTTTTTTGTTTTTGTTTTACCCCATTAAATTTCATGTTGGCAATAGGTCTACCTTAAACAGCTTTAATATGATTGAGATATGGTCCTTATATATCTATTTTCTTCAGAGTTCTTTTTTGTTTTGTTAATCATTGGATGTTGGATTTTGTCAGACTTTTTTGTTTATGGAACTAAACATGATTTGGAGTTTTTTGTCTGTTCCTTAAAAGAAACAGCTGTTTGATTCCTCAGTTATTCTCAATTTCATTAATTTTGGCTCTGATCTTTATAATTTCTTTATTTGCACTAGCTTTGGATTTATATTGTTCTTGTTCACCTAAGACATAATGATACTAGTTATTTATTTGGGTTTATTCTGTTTCTAGTGTGGGCATTCATAATTATAAACTTCCTCCTTTGGAATCTTTTCATTGTGACTCATAGGTTCTGGTATGTTATATTGTCATTATTGTTTAACTCTACAAACTAATTCCTTTCCATTTTCTATGATCTTTTGTTTTCAGTATATTTCTGTGTATATCAATAAGGTCTAACACTGTGTTCTCACAGTGGTCACTTCTACTGCCCATTCTTTCAGTAGAATTTTTTATACTGTTGAGTAAGTTTTATTTAGATTTCTGTTTGGTTCCTTTTCATGAACTCTTAATTCTATGCTAAACTCACCATTCATGTTTTCTATTATTTTGCTAAGTCCATTATCTGTTTAAGGGCTGGGGAGATAGTTCCATGGCACAAGTGCCTCCCTGGCAAGTGCAAGGTCAAGAGTTTGAACCCCAGCCCTGCAAAAAAAAAAAAAAAAGTTAGAGACATTATCTGTTTAATTATATCTTTGAACTCACTGAGCACCTTATTGATCCATGGCAAGTTTTTGTTGGTTGGTCAGTTGGTTGGTTTATGTCACCTCTTTTATCACTTTGTATAAGTCAGGTATTTGGCTTTTGAATACCTCCTAATCAGTGCCCCTTGTGTCTGCTCTGTGAGAATTATAAGTTTTTCCAGGCATTTTCTTTTCCTAAAGTTTAACAATAAAAGTGGGGATGGAGAAAAAATGGGAGACTTCATTGCTACTATGGAGGCCTCTTTAGGTACTGGTTTGTGAAACTGGGATTGAACTCAGGCCCTTGCTCTTTCCAGTGAAGGGCTGTGGGAACTACTAAATATAGGCCTTTGTCTCCCAAGATTCAACCCCATCCATTAATTTGGGTGGGGGAGGGTGCACTCTCACTGGCCCAGCACCCATTTTGCCAGAAACAAGTTGCAATAATGTTGATGACCTAAAGACAAACCAGATATTGGCTTTCAGTAAAAAACAGTTAATAGCAATAACTATGCCACCATTGGCAATATCAAAAGAACTCAACAAAGATAATAGAGTCAAAGATAAACTGGATATCAACATACCATAAGGACAAATAAAAGCTACTACTGTTATACCACCTTATACAATAGAAAAGACACCTGTTATATAGATGAAAAAATCATATAGATGCAAATATTGACATACAGTAGATATCTACTAAACATAACTAAACCACTATTAATAAATTTTAAAAAGAATTCAGCAATAATAGTGCACAGCTAAATAAAAGTTAGCAGAGTTTAGTAGTACTACTAATGATAGTCGTGGCAAAGAAAGGGAAAATTGAAGAAGTGAAATCTGAAAAATAAAAGGAAGTTGAAAAAGAAGACATGTGAGATCAGGAATCCATAACAGAAAACAAAGAAAAAGAAAAGGAAAAAAGAAAGTAAACTAAAAAAGAATAAATTTAAAAAAGAGAACCCCAAATCCCTCCCCCCAAAAAAACAACAATAAAAAAAAGATAAATGTCAAAAAAATTTCCTCTGTGTTTGAATGACTGGCTTTTTTCTCGGGTCTACAATAATTGAATCTACCAGATATTGGGATGGAGAGCAGTCATGAGCCACTACTAAACCTTGTTTTGCCTTCACACTCATTTTTGTTTATGAATCCTGAGTCTTATCTTGCCTTTCTTTCTGATGTACTCAGTCAATGATATCTGTCTAGGGCTTTATTCACACCAGCTACTCCCTTTGAGTGCCCAAGTCATTTGTTTTTCCACCTAGCTGTATGACCAGTGAAGTGCTTCCCTATTCCAGATGGCTTTCTGTCTGTATGCCCCAGTATGTGGCAACCATTCACATTGAGGCTTATCCCTGATTACATTAGCAGATGGGGAAAGCTAACAGACCACTGAACACTTAAGTTTATAGAGGCAGTGATGTAGTGTGATCAAGCAGTCCATTGGACTTAATGTCTGAGCTTTCAGATCCAGCTTTCTCCAAAGGCCACACAGAACCATCATGGCTTCTTACCACAGAGGGTAAGTCCCCTGGGTTATTCCAGGTGTGAGCTTAAACTTCTCAGAGGATCTATGCTTGGTTCATGTCCTCTCTCTCTCTCTGTCTCTCTCTCTCTCTCTCGTGGCTGCCTTCCTCCCAGTGACTAGTAGGGTGACTTCAGAAATCCTACAACATAAGGGTGAGTGAGATGGCTCAGCAGTCTAAAGTGCCTGCTTAGGCAACTGCAGGGACTGTGGTTCAGTCCCCAGCACATATGCTGCACTAGCCCCACCCCTAGGGTAGACTGAGCTGGCCATAATGTAAAAGAAAAGAAAAGAAATCCTTAAACATAGTTGTTCTGTGGCCTCTGATTCTGAGAGTAGCTGTTTGAAATAATTAGCACCTTTCCAAAGTGATTTCTTATTGATTACTCAAATATGGTAGAAACTGCAGTGTGTATCTTCTCCAACTCTAGCCTGCTATGTGAAAGGAGTTGTGTTCAGCATAAAACCCCAGAGTGTTTTTGAAGTTTACAGTAGCCATGGGCTTTTCTTTAGGCTGTCACTGTTGGCTCAGTCCCTTGCTTTACCTTCGTTTGTGGATACGGGCTTCTCTCCCCCAGGAGCCAAGGTTTACATTCTAGACTGTACCCTTCTTTTTTCTACATCATCTTCTATTTCACTGTAGTTTTAGTTTTCAGCTTTACCTTGATTTCTGGAGATTTGCTTCTTTTATTCTTTACTGTTATTTCCAGGTATTTTAATTCCAAGTCCCAATCAGGCTGTATTTTGCTGACAGTCTTTAAACCACCATTTTTATTTTATTCTCCATTATTAATTACTAATTCCTCTATAGAAAGTTTGTTGCTGGTACTTTTCCCCTTTTCAAACAGCTATCAAGTTTTCAGAAATTGCTGATTCAGGACAAGCCCCTTCCAAGACCACATCAACCTGGAAAAGCCAACCTCTGGGAGATTTGAAATTCCGATTCACACAAATTTCAGTTAAGTAAATACCACACCATCCCTGCCTACCTTCCAAATGAGGGCTGCATACACATTGTATGGTCTTCTCCTAATCAGAACCTTTATTATAATTATGCTTCTATTCATTTGTTCTTCTAGAGGATGTGGGCTCCTCTTGTGATGCCTATTCATTCCCTATTCCCCTCCTTTACCTGTTTTATCTCTTGCTTCTGATGGACTGGGTGGAAAAATCTCATAACCATTGTGATTTTTGTTCTTCTCTTTTATTTGGGCCTTGTCTCATTAGTAGTCTCCTAAACTTTATTTCTTCCCTCTTCTATCCACTTCTAAATGATCCTACATCCTCCAGATCCAGGTTTAAGAACACTTGACTGAGGCTCTAAGCCTGTAGTCAGTAAGCATGGGGACCCTTACTCCCTCTCAACACTCTCCACAAGAAGCCAGAGTGACAGGGTGCCCAAAATAATTTTGGGGTCCCATCTTGTAAGAAGAGAAGTGTTGGGCAGAAAGTCATTAGCAGACATTAGGCAACTGGAGACTATTTTAAAACCAAAGATGAGATTCACCATCTTAATCATTAGCTATAGATAAACTCCACACAAGCTTATTGTTTCAGACTTCAACCCAAGGGAATCCTCTGAGCATGCTGATAAGGTCAGGCTAGACGTTAGAAAAACTTCAAGGTCTCAAACCAAACGGAAACATTTACCTAAAAACTAAGCAGGGCCTACTTCACTCTAAAGTAAGTAAACACAGCCCATTTTATTTGTAAAAGAATACTGACTTCAGGGGGAGAGAAAGAAACTTTGAAAAGATTGAGTTAGTCATATAACATTCAGTACAGCTGCAATCTTAATGCCTATAGCTTCATGCTTGAAGCTAAGTTCTCTAAAGAGCTGGGAAAATAGCTCAGTAGAATAAGCACTTGCCTGGCAAATGCAAGAGCTTGAGTTCAATCCCTGGTCCCACAAAAAAAAAAGAAAAAAAAATCTCTCTCTGGAAATCTGCTTTGCAGTAAACTCTACCTCTACACTATATGGTGGCTCACAAATGTCTGAATCTTTTGTCAGATACACAGAGTCAAGATGTGTTGCCGGGCCCAGCAGGATGGCTCAGTGGTCTAAAGCACCTGCTTAGGAAAGCTTGGGTGGCTGCAGGGACCGCTGTTAGATCCCCAGCACCACATGCTGCGCCAGCCTGGCCCTCAGGGCAGGCTGAGCTAGTCATAAAAATAAATAAACAAACAAAAAAGTTCTGAAACAAGAAAATAAAATAAATAAATAAATTAAAAAGATGTGTTGCCAGTTCCTTACAGTGACTTCACTGCATCAGGATGTGGCTTTCCAATATGATCACAGGAAAATATACATACTTTAAAAATTTGGGGTAACATTGGAAGGATTGGGTGCCCAATTTGTGGGTTACAGGGGAAAGAGATCTGGGGGCCACAGATCCAAGTGTCCATGAGCCTAGGACATTACCAAAGCATTCATCTTCAAGGAGAGAACAAATCAGAAGTGGCAGAACACAAAAATTTAAAGGTCAGGTAGAAAATTAGATTTTGTTTTCCTAGGACTGTGACTTAGCACTTTAAGGTACCATGGGGTTCTGTCCCTTTTCCCTTCTCTCTGAGGACTATTCATCTGACCCTTGAATTGCATGGTAGTCTCATGTCTACACTTGTAGAAGAGGAACCTTTTGTGCATCTACAGTCGCTTAAGTAAAATATTCCAAAACAAACATTAGGACTTAGGCGTGTTGGCTCAAACCTGTAATCCCAGCACTTGAGAGGCTGAGGCAGCAGGACTGCTATGAGTTCAGGGCCAGCCTGGACTTCATACAAGACCCTAACTTAAAAAGAAATTTAGGACTCAGAATCTGATACCCATGAATGTTTCCAGGGATAGCAAAACAAATATTTGACAAACAAAATATTAGACAGTCCTTAGAAACTTGCTCTAAATATCATTATTAGAAGTTAAACATTAAAAAAAAAAAAAGAAGTTAAACATTGATTCATGTCTGGAAAGATTGTAAATAAAACTTGTTACATGAAAAAATACAGCTAAGTTCCAGAAACAAATGTTTCTAGAATTATAAGGTGAAAAACTATAAAGGCCAAATGCAACATAAAAGAAGGTAGTGAGTTTCTACAGCCCTGTGACACCCCAAAGGATTTGGAATTTCATGAATTCCTGCCTTAGGAGTGTGGTCCAGCAGTCTTCCCCTTTTTGAGATTATCAAGTAGTTTAGAGTTGGGGATAAACTTTCATAGTTGGGCATAGCTCTTGTCTAAGTCAGAAATAAGATGAGTTACCTTTAATCTTAGTCCTACCTAAGAAGTGAAAAGTTTGAAGACAACACAGAGACAGACCTTTTGGCTCATTTTATATTTTTAAAGTATTAGAAATCTATTAAGACTTCATATCCTATGTTCACATATCAACTACCTCTGTAACCTATGACAGATAACATGTAGATGTTATCAGAGGGAAGACTGCAGCAAATAAAGTTAAATATCTACTCAAAGACAGAAGATAGAATTTAATCTTTTGCTTACTGTTTAATTCATGGTCCATTTTCTAAGTATTTACTGCTACATAGGACCCATTTATGGAACAAAGAATGATAACATCATTTTATCCTGAAAGAATTTATAATTTAAAATGTTCTCTCGAGCCAGGTGTGGCGGCACACGCCTGTAATCCCAGCACTCGGGAGGCTGAGGCAGGAGGATTGGTGCGAGTTTGAGACCAGCCTGGGCTACAAAAGTGAGCTCAGGACCAGCCTCAACTGCATAGCGAGACCCTGTCTCAAAAAGACAAAAATAAATAAATAAATAAATAAATAAATAAATAAATAAATAAAATAAAATAAAATAAAATGTTCTCTCGAGCCGGGCATGGTGGTGCACGCCTGTAATCCCAGCACTTGGGAGGCTTAAGCAGGAGGATCAATGTGAGTTCGAGACCAGCCTGGGCTACAGAAGGGAGCTCAAGGCCAGTTTGAACTGCATAGAGACCCTCTCTCTCAAAAAAAAAAGACAAAAAAAAATAATATGTTCTCTCTCGGCCCAGCAGGATGGCTCAGTGGTATAAAGTGCCTGCTTAGGAAAGCTTGGGTGGCTGCAGGGACCACGGTTCAATCCCCGGTACCACATGCTGAGCCAGCGCTGCCATCAGGGCAGGCTGAGCCGGCCATGAAAATAAATAAACAAAAGTTCTGAAATAAATAAATAAATAAATATAAAATAAAATGTTCTCTCTCCATTTTACTATCAAGCAGTTATTTCTTTAATAAACTTATGTCAGCTAAGGTAATATATTTTTATTTTTCTATGGATTAATGGTCCTATGAA
The DNA here is from genome assembly GCA_004027025.1 of Myocastor coypus. Taxonomy (NCBI): domain Eukaryota; kingdom Metazoa; phylum Chordata; class Mammalia; order Rodentia; family Myocastoridae; genus Myocastor; species Myocastor coypus. The sequence goes on along the minus strand of PVJA010002420.1, from coordinate 16,062 downwards.
TCTATTTAAACAAAAATGCAGTTAGATATTATGTGATTTATTGATACTGTACCTAACAATATAAAGTAGAAATGAAGAGATTATTTTAAGTGAGTAGAAACATGCTTTATAAGCTTTGTATAAATTCTAGCCTTAATAAGACAGTATAATGAATTTCAAGATTTAAAAGAAATTATCAATAAAATTGTACTTTACTTTATTATTTTAGGCAGTAACAGAAGTGAAGGAAATGCCACCAGTCAGAAATATTCTAATATCATCCAGCCATCCAGTTTCTTCAAGTCTACACCATGGGGAGGCAGTAGAGATCGAGAAAAGCCATCTTTCAATTCTTTTGATTCTAAAGTCTCAACTACCAGGAACACAAGTTTTGGATTATCTCAGAACCCATTTGCCTCACCTAGCTCTGAAGAACAGAAAGATGAAAAGAAGCTTCTGTAAGGAAAATCATTACCCATTTCCTTGTTGTTGTTGTTATTGTTGTTGTTGTTGTTGTTTCTGAAAGCACCTTTTAATATTTCTCTGAAAATAAGTAGTAAAAACTCAGAGTATATACAGAAAAATCATCCATGAGCCTGTCACTTAGATTGTTATATATCATTCTAGACTTTGTTTCACTTACAGATATATCTTTCCAATATTAGTAGCATACTTTCTTAGGGTTATTTATGAGGGTTTTTTCCACTTTCTATTGATCATACTGTTTTTAATATCTAAGTTTTGTGCTGCTTATATTCACTATAAATCACAAGCTCCTTACAGATTAACTGCTGAAAATCACTGATTATGTCACTTATTTTTCTAAAACTTTTGAGGTGGATTCTTATTTTTTTTTTTAATCTTTTATTACAGGGTCTCACTACACAGCTCAGTCTCACAGTGATCTTCCTCTCTCAGCCTCCCCAGTGCTGGGATTACAGGCATGCACCATCATGCTTGGTTTTGGTGGCTGGCACAGTGCATCCAGGGTTCTGGGACCAGCGTAACATGTGGTAGTGGGAATCAAACCCAGGTCCTTGTGCTTGCCAAGCAGGCACTTACACCAATGAGCCATCTCCTCAGCCCTGTGCAGCCCAGGCTGGCTTCAAACTCAGTGCAGTCCTCCTAAGTTAGCCCTGAAGTGCTGGGATTACAGACATGAACCACCACACCCAGCTATTTTTCTAAGATATCTGTTTCATTCACCCTATTCCAACTGATTTCATTTGATCTCCTTCATTATTGTGTAGTATAGTCATGATGTTTCTTAAGAACATTTATGGTAAAACTTATAATTTCTACCAAAACAATGTGTGCCTAACACTTTCTTATCTCATGGCTTTCAAAAGACAGAATTTCAATATACTTGTTAGTCTTGGTTCCCAGAAATAAGTTAGAACCACTGGTAAACATTTTGAGCCTGTATTTTTGCACATACATGAAATTCCTAGAAAAGACAAATTCATAGATTATGGGAAGTAGACTAGAAGCCACCAAGGGCTTGGAGGAGAGGCATATGGTGTTATCTAAAGATACAGAGATTCTGTTGCAGATAATGATGAAAAGGTTCTAGAAATACACTATGGGGGGGTGTAGCTCAGTAAAATAAGCACTTGACTGGCAAAATGCAAGGACCTGAGTTCAATTGCCAGTCCTGCAAAAAAAGAAAAAAAAAAAAGAAAGAAATCAATTTAAAAAAAAAGAAATACACTATGAATGTTCTTACTACCCTAAATTTGTACCTTTTTGAAAGACTAACATGGTAAATTTTATAATATCTATATTTTCCCACAATAAAAGAAAACAGGTAATTTGAACTATGTATTATATACAATTGATTTTTTTTTTAACTTGAGGTATCTTTGGTTTTTTGGTGGTGTCAGGGATCAAATTACAGAGCCTCGTGTGTTGAAGCCCTAAAGTAAAACAACTAGCAAGACCCTTTTTATATTCATTGTGATCATCTTGAGTTTAATAATGCTGTTCTGTGATGCCTAGTACTCATTGTGATATTCTGTATGAAGAGAAACTTTACTATAAAACCAAACCTATTATCTATCTATTCAGGACCTTGATATAAAGTAACTATTACAGACATGAATCTGTTTCTCATATTGCAAAAATACAAGAATCAGATAAAATGATCCCTGATATCCTATAACACACTTTTAAAATTTTGATTCTCTATCAGTTAAGTGGTACTTTTTGTTGTTTGCACTTAGGTGACTGTTAGTGTTTATGATGATAAAGAGAAATTAAAGTCAGTATTGTGTTTATTATATGTTGGTTCTTTAACAGCTATAAGGTATAATAATTCTTAAGGATATTAGTTAATGGTTCAATTATGAAATTTGTAACTACAGAATGGTTTGTTTTGCTTTTTTTTTTTACAGAACGTTTTATATTTCTATAAGTTCCTACTTTAAAGAAGATTCATCAGAAAATGTAATGGAAAAAATCTAAAAATGTGTTATTTTATAAAATTTAAAATTTCAGTCATTGAAAATTATAAACTATGTTTAACTAGCAGGTAAAATCCTGATTTTTTATTTTTCAGGGAAGGAATAATAAAAGATATGGAGACTTGGGAATCATCAGGGCAATGGATGTTTTCTGTTTATTCACCAGTGAAAAAGAAATCTAGTATTTCAGGTAACTGGGAAATGCTTTCAGAAGGTTTCTTTGTTCTATGTTTTGTTTTGCTTTTTGTTTGTGTGGTGCTGGAGATTAAACCCAAAGTATCGCTAAACAGTATTCTACTACTAAACTATACCCCCAGCTCATAAGTTGAATTTTTAAAATGTATTCAGGGCCAGGGAGATAGCTCAGTGGTCTGTCACCTGGCTGGCAAGTACAAGGACCTGGGTTAAATTCCTGGTACTGCATGCCATGCTGGCCCAGAATCAGCCATGCTGAAACAAGAGGATCCCTGAGTTTAAACTGCATAGTGAAACCCAGAATCAAATGAATAATTTTTTAAAAATAAAATATATTCAAAACCTATCACTTTTTTTCCCTCTTGAAATAAAATTTAATGTGGAGAATTGTCAAAATCACATTTTTCTTGCAGCTATACTTGCACAGAAACCAAAGTAGAAAGAAAACAAACTTCTGATCATATACTGGAAAGGGGAAAACAATATTCATGTTTTTAATATATTTGAGTATTAAATTCAGTTATTTTTTGTGAAAGAGGCAGAGTTGGTCTTCAGTCTATGTCTGATGGTTTTACTGAAATTGTGATCCAGTTTTAGGAGAAAAAATTCACAAGTCAGATAGTAGATTTTGAGAAGGAAACTCTGAGGTGGTGATTTTCTTCAAGGTCATGATTTATGAAGTTCAATGAGCACCTGGATCGCTTCTTCCACAGATCCTAACTGAATGAGCGCCATTTTTCAATCTTTCTGAAAGAATTTAAAAGCTTTCACTGAACATCCAGCCTCTGTGAAAAGGTTCTTCAGATCATCCATTGTAACAGAAGGGGAATGTTGGAAAGATACAGTGTGGCTGATGGTGGAAACATATTCTGGAAGTTTTTAGAGCCAGGCTTTTTAAAGCGATGCAGAGGACTATTGCTGAAATCTTTAGTCAGCCCTTGGTCTTCCTGTCCCTCTGGAGGAACAGGTTTGGTGTTTGGACAATATAGCATGGGGCACTTTTCCATACAGCCTCTGACCACTCAGATGGTTCATTGCTAGCTGGGCTTGATTTGCATCTGCCATCTGAACCAAGGCATTTTCCTTTTTATTAAACATTATCTTCACTCAGTGTACATCACCACATACTCCAAATAGAATAAAAAGTCCATGTGGTGTGATAAGATCACGATTAAGATTGGTGACAAGCAGAACAGAATTTCCTGGTATACCACTTGCCCCAGGAGTGGCCATTCTTCCAGTGATAGCAGAAGAGGTGAGTGCAAGCGGACCAAGAGGCTCTGGGAACAGCTGGTACTGACAGACCTGTAGCTTGCAGAAATCCAATCGCTGGAGCAAATCCAGCAGCCCCTGCGTATGGTGAAGATACTATACCTGGTGTACCAAAAACAGCAGCCATGGGGTGTTCAAGAGTTGGCTGGCCATCACCAGAAGGAAGGTCTAAGCCAGTGAAATCTCTGCTTTTGTCATTATTATATTTCACATTAAGGCTTGTGAGCTTGGAGAAGTCAGCACGCAGAGTGCAGCATGCATTATAGAAATTCTGGCCATCTAAAGCCATTTTGGCATAATGTGCATTCACTGGGTCAGCATACTGAAGTAGTGCTTGGAATTGGTTATTCTTCATAAAGGTGGTAGTCTTCAAGACCATGCCAAATTTAAAAAATATCTGATGAAGAACTTCCAAAGTAATGGGGTAAAATAGGTTTTCAATAATTATTCGAAGTACAGGGCTCTACCCAACTAGGATTGTGGCTTCATTTGAAGGAGCGCCGTGAAGGGCCAGATTTCCTGACTGGATAGCACTGACAGCCTGCAGTGCAGCTTGGGCTCTAGCTTGATTAGACAGATCGTCAGTCTTAAGTTCTCTGTGATAGGAATACTGAATATAAACAGTCTGGCTTCAAAGATGAGGAGTAACAGGAGTGTAATAATTTACCATAGTATAGCAGCTTCTTCAGGAGCCATTTCTAAGAAAGCCTGGCTTTTTCCTTTCAACATCAAAAGATTAGTTACTTTGCCAAACTGGAGACCTAATGATATGACCTCCGCTTCGGTGACATCACATGGAATTTTGCGAAGATGGAGAACACAGAGAAGGCGAACAGGGAGGTCTATCCTTTAAATTTCTTGTTGCCATTCCCATTAGCATACACACGTGTAAGAGTAGAACTATTCATGGTAGATGGTCCGTTAGTGATAACACAAGAAAGAAGCTCATTGAATCCCCGCCATCCATGGCCCAGATCGAGGAGCACAACTGAAGGGCTCGCCGCCAGTGCAAGGGAGCAGGCGGTGGCAGCAAGGCGGCTCCCAGAGCCCCGCCCAAAAAGCTATTACTTTCTAAAACATTACCATGCTAAATAAAGAAATGAACTACAAATGTAGGTACAGTTACAATTAATTAAAAAGTATCTTGGGAGCTGGGGAGATGGCTCCGAGGCACAAGTGCCTGCTGGGCAAGTGCAAGGTCGAGTTTGAACCCCGGTCCCACAAAAAAAAAAAAAAAAAGTATCCACGTAGGGGCCCGGCAGGATGGCTCAGTGGTCTAAAGCGCCTGCTTAAGAAAGCATAGGCAACTGCTGGGACTGCGGTTCGATCCCCGGCACCACATGCTGCGCCAGCCCTGCCCTCAGGGCAGGCTGAGCTGGCCATAAAAATAAATAAACAAACAAAAGTTCTGGAACAAAAAAAAAAAAAAATTCTTTAAAAAAAAAAAAAGTATCCACGTATTTTAGCAGAACTCTATAATTCACAGATTGAGATTGGCGAATTAGCAAGACGCTTTCCCCAAATAAAAAAATTAAAATGCTAGGGATAGATAGCTCATTGGTAGAGTACCTCTGGGTTTGGTCCCTAATGCTCCCTCCACATCACCAACATGTATAGATCCCTCATGAGAGATTAACAAAATCAGGACCTACCACACTTCCACAACCAAGAAGAGGTTCTGCTTTGTTTTCCTATGTCTGAAACTTCAGAACTTTCTAAATGCCTACAGTGAATAGAAAGGTCCCATCCTGCCCACTGTTAACACCTTGGCTACCTGGTTCTATTCATTCTTTCTTCTCTTTCTTTCCTTCTGAGAATAGCTATTTTCCTTAAAAGCATATTGAGACCTACCCTAGACGTAATGTTGGAGGACAAGGAGCCTTACCAGCATTATAGGGATGGTGTTTCTTTAAAATACCTTTTTCTTTCCTACTTTTCTTTATGATGGTCCCACTACCCTTAAACTGAAAGCTCAAATCTCAAGGCTGTTCCAAGCCCTCTGTAGGTATTCCTAGGCCTTTCTCCTGTTGAAGAAGTAACTGACCTAGAAAAGAGGCAGGGAGAAAAGAAATAATATAAAAGATAGTGATGTTTCTACTTTTTCTTGTTGCTGAAACAAAATACTCAACACTCAAAGTAGGAAAGGTTTATTTAGCTCAGTTTGTAGAGGTTTCAGTTCAGAGTTGACTGGCTCCAAGGCTGGGTGTCATGGCCAGCGGGCATCACAGAGGAGAAACAATTCATGGCAGGCAAAAGGCAGCAAAACAACAAAGTAGCAAGCAACAAGTGAAGACTGCAGCCTTCTGTCTGTATTCTCTAGCCTGACTCTACACCCTAAGAGTAGGTAGCAGTCACACCCAGAGTGGGCTTTCCCATTATCCATACCTAGAATTATGCCAAACCCATCGTGGACTAATTTAGTAATCACACGCTCTTGATTCCAACATCACGCACTCTAGGTCCACCCACCTATGACCAGCCACATGAGATTTGAGGGGAATATCTAGACCCAAGCCATACAAGTAGTAAGACTTTTTTTTTTTTTTTTTTTGTGAGACCGAGGTTCAAACTCACAACCTTGCATTTACCAGGCTGGCACTTTTGCCATGGAGCTATCTCCCCAGCAGCATAAGACTTTAATTAGTTTAAATACTAATTCTTAATTAGTAATTAAAGAATTACTTCTCTTTCCTTCTGAGGTTAGGGAACAAAGTAATTCTTAAGTCTTACTCAGTTTAAAATTCAACTTAACATCTAATGTTCTAAAAAGTGGTTCTCAAAGTATTGAATGTTGGTTGAATCCATATGTAGCATTGCCATATGTAAAATATAGGACATCCAGCTACATTTAAATTTAGGTAATAAATATTTTTAATATCTTTATCCTGTGTAACATTTGAGACATACTTATACCGAAATATATTTGTGTCTGGAATTCAAGTTTAACTTGGCATCCTGTATTTTTATTTGCTAAATCTGGCAGCCTTATCCCTAAGACACCTTAGTGGCTATATAAGTTTAAGAATATTTCGTAATACTAAGACATTAATAGCCATTTTCACTGTGTTGACATTTGTAGTGTAGATGCAGAAACACTGATAAAATTGATACTCATATCTTAGCATGAATTAAAGGAGAGGCAATAAAGTATAGTAGAAGATAGATTTAATTATAATAAAGAAAACTTTTAAGTGCCGCTTTTCAGGAATGTCCTTGATGAAGAGGTAAAAGCCAGACACAATAGGATTTACCTATGATCTCAGCACTTAGGGAAGGTGAGGCAGGAGTGTCACAAGTTTGAGAAATGTGTGGCAACTTAGTGAGACCCTGTCTCAAAATGAAAGTAAAAAGGGTAGGAGGACAAAAATATGCATTGTATCAAATATTGAAAATGTACTACTAACATGTTTTGAAACTTTCACATTGTTATTTCTTATTAAAAGTACTAAAAAGGCTGGGGAGATAGCTCAGTAGAATAAGCACTTGCCTGGCAAACGCAAGGAACTGAGTTCAATCCCTGGTCCCACGCAAAAAAAAAATAAAAATAAAAATAAAAAAATAAAAGTACTAAAAAATTAAAAAAGAAAAAAGGTGCTGGTGTAGCTCAGTGGTAGAGCACCCCTAGTTTCAATCCATGTACCACAACATTTTTTAAATTTTTTTCGTCAGGGGAAGGGTCTGCAAAGTATTCAGGGTCTCACTATTAGATTGGACTTGTAGTGGTCCACCTGTTCACAGCCTCTCCAGCAGTGGGATTATAGGCATGCACCATCACTCCCAGTCTCAATTGCCATCTCAGCATGCCCTGGGGATGGGGCTGGCATGACAGTTTTTAAAAAATAAAAACATTTTATTAAATATTGACCCTTGAGTATACACTTTAAATATTCTGTGTAACTAAATATTCACTAAAGTGCAGTTAAAGGCCTTCTGCCCTGCAATGGATTGTGATGTTTATCTAGAGAGAAAACTCTTGTGTTATCATTTTAGTTGTAAATCAACCAAGTCACTTTTTTAAAATAAGTTTTTATTGCAAAGCATGACAGCTCTGTCTATTCATACTTAGGTATTTAAGAAATATGTTGAATGACAAGTGAAATAAACTTGTTATTTCACAGAAAACAACTGTCAGTGTTTATTACCAATGATAAAATTCATGCTTTCAAGCAAAAATTCAAAGTGTGGAAAACCCTTCTGTCATTGTGAATGATGGCTTCGCAGTACTCTCAAATTTCTTCTGATGAGGTGGATGATATTAACAAATGTGGATTTTTTGTATTACATAGTGATATTTCCAACATTTTGAAGTTCTGCATTCTCATGGAGCCAATATTTTCCAAATGATCAGTGTGTAGTACTACAAAACTGCATGTGGCTGACAACCCATTTTAAGTACAAAATAAACCAGAGTGGTTCTTAATATAATATCACAAAAAAACTCTATTGTTTTTTGTTTTTGTGTTTGTACTGGAAATTGAACCTAGGGAGTGCTGAACTAAATCCCAGGCCCTATTTATAAGTTGAGGCTGGCATAGAACTTGCTGTCTTTTGCCTCCTCCTCCAAATAGCTGAGACGACAGGCTTGTGCCACCACACCCAGATGCTTATTAGTTGTGAATCCACTTTAAACTATAAGAAACTGTAGCTTTGGTGTGATGTAAAAGAATAGTACCTACAATTACCTGAAGTGTCCTTTGCATCTTTTTCCAGTGACATATCTGTGTGAATATAGATTTTTTAATGTACTTCAATATCCAACCATCTAGTTTCTTATTTTAAATTAATAAATACTTTCTAAATATCTGTTTTCATTTTCAAATGTGATAAAATATATATAACTCAAGCAAACAACAACTTTGGGGATTCCTTCATCACAATGTAAATGGGTTCTGAGACCAAAATGTTTGGGTATTGCTCTCCTTAAACATCCATTATAAATAATGAATTAACTTTTCTTACACAGCTAGCATGATAACTCCTCTGTACCACCCCTACAAGTTATTGTTTGGTAGTTATTCAGATCTTTTTCTGTGTTCTTTCATTCGGATGAGGTTGAGCCCAGGTTGAGCATGGCTGGTAGAATAGAGTAACTACAAGGAGCAGTGCTCTTTCAATAGTCATTCTAGGAGGCAGTACATACATGTTTTTAATGCTTATGACACAGTTTTCCCCTAAGAAAAGTTGTATCATTCTAATTCCCTCACCAGCAATTTATGGAACTAATCCATTTTATTTATTGAATAACAATAAATAATTTTATGTTTAATTTTTACTAGTACAATAAGTGAAGTGTTTTATCTCAAGTTTAAGTTGCATTTTTAAAATTATTTATTTATTTATTTTTTCTTGTTTCAGGACTTTTGTTTGTTTCTTTATTTATTTTTATGGCTGGCTCAGTCTGCCCTGAGGGCAGGGCTGGTGCAGCATGTGGTGCCGGGGATCGAACCGCAGTCCCTGCAGCCGCCAAAGTTTTCCTAAGCAGGCACTTTAGACCACTGAGCCATCCTGCCGGGCCCCTTAAGTTGCATTTTAAATTTTAATTTCATTTATTAACTGGCTATTTGCATTATTTCTGAGTTCCTTATTCTTTATCTTTGCCCATATTAATTTATATTTCTTACTGATTTGCATTATTTATACATTAAGACTATTAGATGTTCTATTATATATGTTGCAGTTATGGTGTCCATAGTTTACTATTAGTTTATTATAAACTCTGGTAAAGTATTTTTAGGTCTGAAGTTTGAATGTACATACAGCCAGATCTTTTTCTTTTGGTATTTCTTCCATTCCACTTATTTTTATAAAATTCTTACTCATTCAGAGATCATAAAAGTATATTTTATTCTGATTTTCCACTTTAGTAGATATTACTAAATAGTATAGGCTTTGAATTTTTTCTCATGATTATGAAGGTTTTCTGATATTTTCTCGACTAGCACCTCTAGCTTGACTATCAACATTACTGGTATGTTAAAAATTCCAATTGATTTCTCACTTTAGGTTTTACAGATATTTCACCAGAAGAATTGAGGCTTGAATACTGTAACTTCTTAGCCAGCAATAACTTACAAAATTATGTAAGTTTGTTTCTGATGCATTTAGCTCCATGACAAATTGGCACTCCATTACTATTTTCTGTGTTGTAAAGACTTATGTTTTGACAAAGTTGATGAGAACTGTAGTTTCATGGGGTTTTTTTAGGACAAAGCTTTTTTTTTTCTAAATCATTTTCTTTGATAGTTGATGACCTGAAATGATAATATATTTTGCTGTAGTAATTAAGAACATCATTTTTTAAATATAGAAATCAGTCCAGAAATCAGATTTTTTTCATCATTTTCCAGATTTTATCAAGCATCTTTTAGGTGCAGACCCCATAGTGAATGCTAGGGAAAACTAAAGTTTTAATATAGATCAACATCTTTATATATCATATATCAAAAAAAGAAAAATCTAAGTTGGGTCAGTAATTGAGAGAGTAAGTTGGGTACTTGAGGGAGATGATAGTATTTTTTTGTTATCTACAGTTATGATCCTCCATCTCAACTTGTTTATATAGTCACCATCCATCCAAATATGTTGCCAGGTATTTGTGATTAACCCATTGATACAAAGGAGTTGCCAAGTGCTACCACTCCTATAATCACAGTACTCTAGAAGATTTAGGCAAAAGAACAGAAAGTGCAAGTGCAGCCTGGGCAATTTAGTAAGCCCCCTCTCAAAATAGAAAAATTTAAAACATTGGGATTTCGCCTGGTGCAAAGACCAACGCTTTGCCCCAGTGTACCATACTGGCCCTGCCTCCAGAGCATGCTGAGATGCCATTGAGACTGGGTGTGGTAGTATGTGCCTGTAATCCCAGCTCTTGGGAGGCTGAACACAGGCAAATCACTACAAGTCCATTCTGTGCAGTGAGACCCTGTACACCCTGTACTAAACTGCGAAGAAAAAGATCCTGGGTTCAGTCCCCAGCTCCCCCACCCCATACATAGCTAAGAAAGCAGCTGGTGAAAGAGAGAAGGTACTAGAATGAGAACAAACTTCAGCAAACAGGAGCAGATCAGTGCAGATTTATAAGGGATGGGCCATAAAACTGTTATATAAACTATTTTTGCAAATATATTGTTATTGATGAAATTAATTTAAACATTCATATTGTTATACTTTTCTATCTTCTCTCTTCAGCTAAATTCTGTCCAACGGTTTATAAATCAATGGAGGAATAAAATAAATGAACTGAAGTCTCTAAATAACTCAACTAAAGTAGCTTTGGTGAGTAGTGGAGTGTTTTCTTTAAGGAGGTGTCTTATCTGTTGCTTTTGACAGAGGATATTTCAGTTTGGATTTGGAAAGCAAAGCAAAAAATTTTATCAAGAACTAGTGATAAGGGACTGGGGAGATAGCTCTGTGGCACAAGTGCCTGCCTGGCATGTGCAAGGTCATGAGTTCAAACCCTGGTCCTGCAAAAAAAAAAAAAGAAAAGAAAAGAATTAATGATAAGGGCTGGGTGTGGTGGTATATGCCTATAATTCCAGCACTTGGGAGGCTGAGGCAGGAGGATCACTACAATCTGGGCTACAAAGTGAGTTCAGAACCAGCCTGAACTATATAGTAAGACCTTGTCTCAAAAAACAAAATCAAACAAGTGAAAAACAAACAGAAAAATTATATCTGGTATCAGTTAGCAAAGTCTTGGAGAGAAGGAGTCATTAAAAACTTCGTTGAGAGGGATTAAAATTTCAGCAAAGATGTAAGAACGCAAGATATATTTAGAGAACAGGAAATGTTCAGTGGGTTTTAGTATGCTTTCAGCGATATAACAGCGAATCCACTTCAGTTTAAACATAGTGGGTATCTTCTAAAGGTCTTTTTATCTATATCTAGACTTCTTGATGAATTTACAAACTTTACAACATAGACACTGAAATACATTATTCAAAATATTTTTTTCTGAGCTGAGCATGGTGGCACACACCTATAATCGCAGCACCCAGTAGCATGAGTTCAAGGCCAGCTGAATTGCATAGTGAGACTCTGTCTCAAAAAAAAAAAAAAAAAATAGGAAAGAAAAGAAAGGAAGAAAAGGCACTTGGGAATTACTCATCAAGTACTTAGTATTTGCATTTTTTTTCACAGCTCTCTGATTTAAAGGATGAAAGAAATCATGCAGCACCTACATTTGGGTTTGGAAGTACAGCATTAGGGTCATTTAAGCCACCAAGTAAGTGATACAGTAAGCAGGACTTGGGATTTTGTAAGATTCAGATTACAAAATTTAAATTACCCTTGCAAATTCACCAGCTTCCATTCTGGAACCTCAGAACTTGGAATATCCAGTATTTGTGAGAGGCAGGTTAGAATGGGCATATTGTTTAAAAGAGCTATGGCTCAAACTTCACAAGTAAATTTTAGGAATGTTTTCTTGAGAGTGTCATAGGAATACACAGCTGTAATAGCAGAGCCTTTGATTGTCACTATAGCTGTCAAGTGACAGTTCTGGTGAGATATGGGGACAACCAAAAGTGAAAAATCACTCCCTAATCCCTGAGATTTCTGTTAGGTAAAGGTAAATCACAGATAGCACAAATGGCTATTTGTTTAGTGAGTTTGTCCTGGCTTCTCATTTTCATTTTTCTCTTGCAACAAAAAAATTTCTTCCAAGCATGGCAGAAATAAGAAAAGGGAGAATAATAGGATTATATTTTATGACTCTATGTATTTTTTATTTATTTAAGGTTTTCCAGTGAGTAACAGCAGCAGCGCTAATGTTCAGAGTTTTAGTTTTAAAACAGACCCTGGAATTGTTAGTGTTCCTGCTGGGAGCCCTTCTGTGTTTGGGATTCTCCCAGCATTTACAGCTGGAGCCTCTTCTAGTTCGGCCAGTTCTACTTCCACTGCACACTTTGGATTTGGGAAACCTCAAATTACTTCTGCTGCTTCATTTTCATTTAAAAGCCCTGCGGCCTCCAGTTTTGGTTCACCTGGATTTTCAGGATTTCCAGCTTCCACGGCATCAGGCCCTTTTGGAGCTCCAGTGGCCCCAGCTTTCGGAAGTGGCAACTCTGTGGCTGGTTTTGGTAGTCCTGGCTCACATGCTCACACTGCTTTTTCTAAGCCATCTAATGACATCTTTAAAGCTACCTCTCTCCCAGCCTCCAGTGTCACTGTTACAACAGATAATGTGTTATTCACACCCAAGGATCAACTAACAGCAGAAGAACTGGAACAGTTTCAATCCAAGAAATTTACACTGGGAAAAATTCCAGTAAAGCCACCACCTATGGAGCTTTTAAATATCTAAAAGGGTAATTTTAAATACAGAATGAAATAAAGAGATTGGTGGTCTTCTGGGTTTGTTTTTTGTTTGTTTTTTTTTGTTGTTGTTTTGTAGTGTTAAGGATCACACCTGACTCTACTACTAAACTATGCTCATAGCTTTGAGAATGGCTTCTAAATATGTCATATGTGGTTTATATAAAGAACGTATATGTAGATATAGATATATAGATAGATAGATAGATAGATAGATAGATATAGATATAGATATATAGATAGATACCTTCAATAACAAGTTTGAGGATGTTTAAAATTTACCTTTTTCCTTAAGCCTAACTGTATAAAATATAAAACTTCAACAAGGGAAATTTTTTGAACTGTCATTACAAATGAAATTGAAATGTATTGAATAATATAATTTTCTTATTCTATATCACTTCACTGTTTTGGAACTAAAAAAATTACTGAACATATTATCTTTTCATTATATCATTTTATTATCTCACCTTTTCATATGCCAGTGTGAGACTGAGGATTGAACCAAAGGCCCCAAGCGTGCTAATTGAGTTTTATACCACTAAGCTACATTCCCAGCCCCTGACTTGATTTGGTTTTTATGTTAAAAAGAAAATGTTAAACTAATTGTAGTGGTCAATATATTGTGTCAACTTGAGAAATTTAGAAGTTTAATTAAGTGACTCAGCAGAGAGCCAGGATTCTTAGTGTGTAAACATCCTCATCCTGTGCAAGAGGAGGGCATAGACATTGTGTGAGCTCTACACCCCCAGCTCAGGGTAGTTTGTTTATAATATAAGGAGGGAAGAGAGGCTGGCTAGAAACTACACCTGTTGCCCTTCCCTTCTCTCTTTGCTGTTCTCTGCTGCCATGAACTGCTGCTCTCTGCCGTGTGCCACTCTGCCTAGGAGCCAGCTGAGTATAGACTGAAGCCTCTACAAACTGAGCTAAATAAACCTTTCCTTCCTTCATTTGAGTGTGAGGTATTTTATCCCCGCAACTAGTAAAAGGTAACTGAGACATAATTTGGTACTGGAGGGGTCCGTTGCTGTGACTACCTCACCATATCATTCAAAAGCTTTTGGGAATGGCTTTCAGGAAGAGATGGAAAGATTTGGTGATGTCACCTACTTGTGAAGAGCTGAAATGAATGCCTTTAGCTTTTCTGTATGGGAAATTCTGTTTAGAACTCAGAAGACCAGAATACTAATAAAAAGCCTACATGTAAAACCCAGGCTGGAGAGGTTGCTGCTGGGAAGAAGGACTGCTTTGGTTGTTGGACTATGGATGATTTGTGTTATTGGTTGGCATAAGGTTTGTCTGCATTTTGCTCATGTCCAGAGACTTTGCCAGAGCTTGAGGTTAAGCGCAGTGTACTAATTAATCTGACAAATGTCAAAGCAGTCAAATGTTGAGGCAGTGGCATGGCTGTTGGGGGATTTTAGTCAAATTTATGTGGGTAATCAATAGCAAAGAGCTCAGCAGAAAAACTTAAAATGTGAGTATGGCCAGAAAGGAAGCTCTAAGATGGCTGTGGACTGCAAAGATAAAGCTGAGATCTCCATTGCCTAGGAGGAACAGGAGAATAGAAAAGATGTCCTGAGACTATTACCGGAGTTGGCACGTCCTTGCCTTTTGCAGCCATGGAGTCCCATGTTCCAGAATGGAGGCAGTGACCACACTAAGTTCCAGAATGGCTCCAGCATAGAGAATTTATTCCTTGGAATCAGGTTCAGAGTGTTCAGCAATCCAACCAAGAGAGAAGGGAGCATAGCTACTGCTCCATCTGGCAGCAGACCTTGGCATCACCCACGTGGCATTGCTTATAGGCACATTCAGAATGTAGGAGTTCTCAGGTTAAAGCTTCCACTTAAATCTCAGAAGGCTTTGGAGGGCAATGTGTAAAGCTCTGAGTGAGAAGCCTATAAGTGGAAACTCCAGAAGTTTAGAAAAGCCAGAAACATGGATTGTCTGAGAAAAGCTACAAGGATGGAGCAAAGCCAGCCCCAGAGAAAAGCCATGGTAGCTACCAACAGAAGTACAGTAGAGACAGAGCCATGTAGGGCTTTTAGAGCTCCTAACTCTACAGATTGCCTCAGGTGTTCCACATGGAACTACAGGACTTAATGTTGGCCCTTCTGGATTTTGGACTTACTTTGGTCCCAATGCTTTGTATCCTGCTGCTTGTACCTTTTGGAATGGTCATGTTTTTCTTGCGCCATAGAATGCTGGAAGTATTTGAATTTTCATTTGTACAGGGGCTCACAGCTAACAGTTTGCCTTAGATCTTGGAGGAGACTTGAGACTTGGACTAAAGTTTTCAGTATTCCAACTTAATAGCTGAATCAGCATTTTCTTGTTTCTGTAAATTCTGTACTACATGTAGATGTCTTAGTCCATTCCTGTTGCTATAACAAAATACCTGAGCCTGGGTAATTTACAAAGAACAGAAATTTGTTGCCATCATGGAGGCTGGATGTCCAAGGGTTTGAGGGGGGGGCTTTTTTGCATGGGGGAGAGGTTGTAAGCAGAGAAGGTTTCTTTGGTCTGTTCATAGAGGGTTCAGTCTGATGCACTGCCTCCAAGGAAGAAATCACATAAGGGTCTGGAGGAGGAAAGTTGCTTGCATCATGGTGACCAGGAAGGTGAAAAAGATATTGACACTAGGCCCAGAGCTACACAATTTCAGGCTACACCCCAACTTTGAAAGTCCAGGTTCCAGCCCAGCCCAAACCGCTCCGCTGGGAGCTGAGCCGGCGCACCCGCCACGGGTAAGCTCCCTGCGCCCCTCTGCCCCGCCTCTGCGTTCCCACGACTAACTTCCTGTTCCAGCCCAGCCCAAACCGCACCGCTGGGAGCT
>PVJA010002419.1:19233-107444 GCA_004027025.1 Myocastor coypus | reverse complement strand
TTTTTTTTTGTTTGTTTGTCTTTTTGAGATAGATAGGGTCTCGCTATGCAGTTCAGGCTGGCCTTGAGCTCACTTTTGTAGCTCAGGCTGATCTTGAACTTTCACCAATCCTCCTGTCTCAGCCTCCCGAGTGCTGGAATTACAGGCATGAGCCACCACACCGAGCTTTTTTCTGTGTTTTTCTTTTTTTTTTTTTACTGATACAAATCATTTTAATTTTGAAAAGGTGACAAATAGCTATAGTAGAGTGAAGTATTTTCAATCTATGTTTAAGTTGATACTCATGGTGTCAACCCTGTGTTTAAATATGGAGAGCAGTTTTCTAATTACAATTTAACCTTCTTTTTTTTTTTTTTTTTTTAAAGAAAAGACTTATTCACTATCAACTATTTTTGCTTTCAGCTCATTAAAAATGTAACACAGTGAAACTTTAATGGCAGATTCATTGTCAGATTTCTTTTTTTTTTTCTTTTAGGCCTGATCAACCTCGGATAACCAAAGATGTAATTTGTGTTCATGCTGAAGACTTCTTAGAAACAGTTCAGCGAATGCAGTTGGATTTGCATGAGCCTCCACTCTCCCAGGTATAGTTTAAATAATTGCTGTCTATTTTTTTTTTGGCTGCCTCAGCCCATCCTGGGGGCGGGGCTGGCACAGCATGTGTTGCAGGGGATCCAACTGAGGTCCATGCACTTGCCTAAGCAGGCATTTTAGACCACTGACCCAATTATTGTCTTTAGATGATATTATGGAAAATACTTATGTGCATTCCTTTTTCTTTGTTCAGTGTGTCCAGTGGGTTGATGATGCAAAACTTAATCAACTGAGGAGGGAAGCCATCCGCTATGCCAGGATTCAGCCGTATGATAATGACAATTACTTTATTCCAAGAAATGCTGTTCGTCAGGTTCAAGAGTTTCTGCTGTATGCAGTTTAGCGTGGCATGTTCAGCTCAAGTTGTATCACTGGAAGGAGGATGTTACGCAGAGTACAGCTGCTCATGTGACCAGGACATCACCAGATTCCACGCCGTTAGTTGTTGGACCTCACTCAGACACCAGGATATGTGCTGTAAGGAAAGCTTCCTTGGATTCTGTGTTTTCAGACAAACTTCATTCTAAATATGAATTATCGCAGATTAAACATGAACCTCATGCATCTTTTGCACTGGTGGGATATTCAGATAATTCAGTCCACATCTAAAGAGCTGTAAGCCCTTTGTCTTCTCTCTGGGCTCTCTGGTTCAGTTCTTTCTGTAACCGTTACAGAATTTTGTGTTGTCTTCCCTCTGGCTCTTCCTGGACTTCAGACCCTCTTGGAACGTGAATAAACTGGCAGCGCCGCTGACTGGAGAGCGCGGAGGGTTGAGAAGATGAGGGAATTCTCCAGTTTGGATCCTTGTCCGCCACATTTTTCCCCCCATTCAATCCAGGGCCCGTCACATGATAATTAAGAATAATATTCAGTTCCGCCTCTGCAAGCGGTCGTGGTAGAGAGTCTCCTTATTTGTCTTTTTGAGACAGGGTCTCCCTATGTCATTCAGGCTGGCTTTGAGCTCACTTTTGTAGCCCAGGCTGGTCTCGAACTCACACTGATCCTCCTGCCTCAGCCTCCAGAATGCTGGGACTACAAGTGTGCGCCACCACGCTCGGATCTCCTGTTTGAAGCCTCCCCGGTGCTGGGATTACACATGTGCACTACCTTGCCTGGACTTGGTGGCCGGCTCAGACTGCTTGGGCATGGGGACCAGCAGGGCATGTGGTCCTAGAGAATGAACCCAGGTCCCTGAGCTTACCTAAGCAAGTAGTTAGTCTGTTGATCTGTCAAAACCATGTAAGATTTTACTAAACAAAGTAAGAATGGAACAATAGTTACTGGATTGCACTATACTATCTTTAAATCAGTTATTCCCATCAGATATAAAAACATTCAAAGAAACTTATCTGTTTTACATAGAAACATATTGGAAATTATATTCAGAATATATTAATAAGAATAGTCTTGGGGCCTGTGAGATAGCTCAGTGGTCTAAAGGGCCTGCTTTAGACATGCTTAGGCAGATGCAGGGGATCCTGCAGTTCAATCCCCAGCATCATATGCCACGCCAGTCCTGCCCTCAGGGTAGGCTGAGCAGGCCAGAAAAAGAGCATCTATTTACTTTCTCATCATACTTATGGAAAAGGCAAAGCAAAGTCTGTGTGGTTTCCTGTCTCAGTTACTTTTCTCACTGATGAAACAAAGTACTCACTACACAAAATGAAGAAAGAAGGTTTTCCTTGAGCTCCCAGTGTACAGGGAGTTTTAGTTCACTCTCGGCTGACTCCAAGGCAGGGCAGCATGACAGAACGGGCAAGCAGGGGAGAAGGAGTTCGTGGCAGGAGGAAGGCAGCAAACAGCAAAGTGGTGAGGAGCAAGCAGTGATACGCAGCGGCCCCTGCACGCTCTTTCTGTCTTTGTGTCACTCACACTCAGGGTGAGGCATCTTTGACCCCAGCCTTATACCGCGAGCCAATCACAGCATCACACACCCCTGAGCCACCCGGTGGACCCCACCCATGCCCACATTAGGCTTTGGGAGAACATCTACATTCAAGCTTCTCCATGGTTCACATTGTTGACCTGTCACTTACCTAATAGTAAATCATCAGTGAATCAGTACAAATGTGATAACGTTAATTCTTCATCTATAAAACAGAGTTAAAATGACCAGATAAACCTTCACATACTGCAGGTTTCTAATTATGAAGGAAGGACAGTACTAATGTCTCTTTCATAAGGTTGTTTTTAGGAGAAAGAGTAGGTCCTCCTTAACCATGGGCTCTGCATCTCTGGTGTCAACTAATATGTGATTAAATATGATTTAGAAAGTGTTGGTAATGAAAATGCAGACATTTCCTTTTCTTGCCTTTACATCTTAAAAGCTGAATATAATAAAGAAGCACATAGCCTTTACTCTTCATAAGGTATTACAATAAATCTACAGGTATCTTAAGTTTAACAGAGAACATTTTAGGATTACTAGATCCTAAATAATATCATTTATTATAAAGAACTTGAGAATCCATGAATTTTGACACCTGAGAGGTTGTATAGAATAAACCTCACGTGGCCACATGATGACTGTCTTTAAAGAGCTTAGAATAGTGTCTGGATAAAATTAAGCATTGTGGAAAGTTTATCTGTTCTCACCATGGTTACCATTCTAACATTATTGACCAGACACATGTGGTAATTAAGCATAATAAGATATTCCTGATTTTGAGTCTGATGCCTGACACATGAACACAAACTAAAGGATATGTCTAGTATTTCTCTCATTCCTTAGTAAGCACATTAAGTCATGTTTGCTCATTAGTCCCCTGCTATTGTGTTAATTGAGTCCACTTGTCACAGCCCGCAGTTTGAATCTCCCATCCAGTATTCTCACACTTTCACCTGCAGCATCAACTCTCATTTCTATTCAGCATAGTTATGTCTGTCAGATCAATTCTTGTAAAGCTCGACTTGGTAAAAATCACTGTTTTACTCCTTATTGCTAAAAGAAACAAATGACATTCTTCATTTTGTCCTACTTCCACAACATAGTTTTGGAGTCCCTTCTACTGGTACCCCTACAATTTTATGTTATGTGGCATTGAGCCACAGTTTCCTAAACTCTTCTCAAAATTTTCCTTCTCTATGCTTTTGTTTATGCGACTGTGCCTATTGCCTGAGGTATCTTCTTTTCTTTTTTCTTGTGGCTTGGTTTTCATTAATTTTACTGAGAAAGAAATAGCAGTGAGACAATTTCAAAATGTGTTAGTAGGGCAGTTATGAAAATTAATACATTGTATATTGTCTTCATAGTAGTTATTCAGAGTATAAGATGCAGACATGATATCTTGTCTAAACACTATTAGTACAAATTATTCTTCTCATTGAGCTAAGAGAAAATACCTGTATATCTATCTATCCTATATATATATATACATATATATATATATATATATATATATATATATATATATATCACTGTAAAATAGTCCTTCATTTATACCCATCTGTTTTGTTCTGTCAGAGATGGGTGTGCCATTGCTGTTAAAGAAGCTGTATCTTGAGAAGTCTTTAAAGCACCTTTTCATACTTGATGTCAGTCAAATATTGTAGGTACTTCAGTTCAGCAAAATAACCCAATATAGCCCAATGGACCGTAACAATACTGAGTTATAAGCAAAACTGGCATCGTCAGAAGTTGTTCACTTGAGTCTTTTACAACTCAGTGTATTAATATGCATTGTTTTTTGTAACTCATGGTTATATTTTTGTGTCGTGCAATGCAACTAGAAATTAAACCCCATAAATACCTGGAAATTAAACAATACTATCCTCAGTAACCAATGGGATACAGATGAAATTAAACAAGAAATTAAACAATATCTTCTTTTCTGTTTGAATGTACACATGCATTAAAGTCCTAAGTACTAAATTCCCCACCAAGCTTTTCCAGGCATTTTTCTTCGTATTTGGTTGGCTTTTTTAGAAATGTCTTTATACTATGAATAGTTATCATGGATGTGATGAAAGTTGTTACCCTAACCTGCTTGCCCGTTTTTCTTCCTCTGAGTAATATGAAAAATTAGCCACGAACTCACAAAAGGCACTAGCTAGCTGGGAAATGAACAACGTTCTCACCAACACTTGCTTCCTCTGGGCTGGATAATGTAATACAGTTAAGGAGCCAAACACTTAATTTTAATCCAGAACCCAGTGGCCAAATTTCAAGCAAACTCTTGAAATCAGTTTATCCAACCAGTTCCGTGAACTTTGTGGAACAGGACTGCTAAGCTATTTCCTTTTCCTAGTTCCCATCATACACGAGACAATCTGAGACATGAAGTTCTTTACTAACTTGAAAGCAGGTATGTTGTGGAGACACGGCTGGACCTTCATACCTTACAAGTTTCGTCAGTCAATCTGATACTGATTTCCCCAAAACTCTTCACTGCCAGGGAGCTGCCTGCTGATGCCAATGCTACTCACCAGTCTACCACACTGCAAATGACACACAGATTCAGGAAAAGTAAAAATTTAAAATGTGCTTACTTATAGACACTGGAAGAGTAACGGGAGACATGAGGCTGTTGTTCTATGTTAGCTCTTCATACAGAAACTTTCATTTTTTTCTAGTTTTTACAGCACTGTGGAGTAAATCCAGGGTCGTGGGCCTGCTGGCGAGTGCTCTCCCTAGTGCATTCCCTGAGCATTGTACAATTTTATTTTCCAACATGACTTCACTACGTTGCTTGGACTGTTTTCAAAGTTGTGATTGTCCTGTTTGTTCTTCCAAGTAGCCAGGCTGCTGTCCAGTATGTGAGCCAGTGGCACAGTAGTTGTGTCTAGCATGCAGCTAGGAGGTATGTAAAATAAGAAAGATAGAGGGAGACATATATTTTCTATGCTACATTCTTCTTAACTATAAAACAATTTCTGGAACACCCAGGCTCAAGATAGACGTATGAAGAAATAGCATTGATATTACCAAACGTATTTCCCTCTTATCAATATATGTCATTCTCCTTTTATTTAGTGTGTTGTACTTGCCATAACTATCTGTACATTTACTACATATACTTCGTTGTTCATATTAGTTTTATAGATATCTTCAAAATAAAGATGGCATCTTTTTTTATTCTTCTATCTTAGCAAATTATATGTGTTAACATCGTAAATGTATTCCTGGGTTCCATAAAATCCTTGTTACACCTATGCCTGTAGTTTGTCATTTTCACATGGAGAATGTTAAAAGATAAAATATCTTTTGTTTTTAGGAAAACAAAAACATACAGCTATCATTAAAAAAAACCTTGTACTTATAAAACAATTAGGAAGAAACTGTGATAAGGACAATTATGAAGGTTTGACTAATAAAAATTGATTATTATCAGTGATGCCCACTATTCTTTACATATTGGTAGTAGTGCTAATAGCATCTGTGCTGTCGAAGAACATAATAAAATCAATGAGGTGAATTACATAATATGGTACCTGAAATATAGATGCCTAATAAATGCTGAGTAACTCATATTTTTCTTCAAAGAAAGTCCTGATTAATAGAAAGAAGTCTAATTTTAAATTAGATTTTCCTGCTATCATGTAAGTGCTACTTTGAAAACTGTCCCTTAAATAAAAAGCCTAGTGAAATATCTACTAGCAAGTGGATTATTTATTTGGTCAGAAAATAATCAGGGTCTTCTCTTGAATCATAAGGGATATCAGCAGCTAGGAACAAACATGTTAGAAATTGCATTAACATTGTCTTCAAATTCTTATATCTAAAAGAAAAATGTTCATAATATTTCATCTACTGAATCGTGTAAGTCTCTGCTAATATATGAATAAACTTGTAGAAAAATTATGTAATACATGCACATATGTATATTTATAAAGGGGAATATTTATGTGTATATATATTATACACAGAGATTAAAAGAAATAGTTTAACTTTGTTCACAAAATTATCAATTTTTACATAGTAGATTTCAGAAAGCTAAATTGCAAACATTCTTTTATATTTTTAGAAGACTGATCTGTTTAGTAAACTGTATTTTAGAAAGGATTATTCAACAGAGAGTGAAATTTATTCAGGAGAGTATGAAATGCCTCTCCAGCTAACTGTATTAATTCTGAAATACCAGGCAAGGCTCTAGACTTCCTGTGTCTGCCTGTCTCCTTCCTTCTCTTTTTGTCACCTTCTTTGCTCACAGTTTATAGTTACTTCTAATTTTATTTCTCCACCTAACAATATCATGTGCATTCTGTTTTATTTTGGCTCATTTTATTTTTAGAAAAACTTTTTACGTAGTATGCTCTTAACATTTGCCCGTGGTCACATACTGAGTCAGAACAAGATCCTGTCCACATCTTCAGCATCATTTACATCTTTTCCACGTTCATTTCTATCTTGTCTTTTTCTCTGCTCCTTCTATTCCTTCCTGAGACATTTGGTATGCCTGCTGCATATATATTGATGAAAACGTAGAAGGCAAGCGGGCTCCTGAAAAGAACTGATGAGAAATTGCTCTGATGGTTTGTAGTAGATGGTGTTTAATTGCTTAACATATAACTTCTCGCTGGCATCTTTGCATGTTAAATGATGGTTTACCCTGAAGCCAATTCCAAAAGCTTCCTTGTTGTTTGAAAAGACTAGAAACCATGCAGTGATCATAGCATCCATGGTATTTCTGCTGGAAAATAGTGTCAAGTTTAGAGTTTGACATGTGACAATTCCATTTGCAAGACATCTATCTTTGCATGGAGTATTTTCACTTGTTTTCCTTTTCCACTTGTTTGTTTGACTTGGACACAAAACTTGACCTGAGCTGTTTAGAGTAAGCTTCTTGTGATGGTTCAGGAGTAGCGGTAATGATTTCTCTTTTTTATTTTTGATAAATTTAAAAATTATACTTGTCTGTTAAAATTATTTTACCCTTAGAATAGTTATGCCAACAATAAAGGACAGGTTGTTCTTTTCTTGTAGTGTCTTTTGAGAAACTATCACTGTCTGTAGCTATCATATTTACATATATTTCAATTAGTTTTTTCCTGAAACTTGTCTGCATTCTTCCAAAACTTCATCACGCTTTTTTGAAATGAGGAAGGCTCTGATAGGACTGTGATGCTTGGGTAAATTATAGTGTTGTCATATTCTGAGTGAGAGAATTTGAAGTCTAGGGCTGGCCAGATAGCTCAGCGTACTAAGCACCTGCTGTGGTGGCAGCAGTTGAGACTGAGCATGGTGGTGTGCACCGGTAATCCCAGCACTTGGAAGGATGAAAACAGGAGAATCACTACAAGTCTGATATATGCATTGAAATTCTGTAGATTCTGTAAAATACATTGAAAGAGAGAGAGAGAGAGAGAGAGACAGAGTGAGAGACAGAGTGAGAGAAAGAGAAGAAAGACCATTTGAAGTCTAGAAGCATACATAGTGAATGCTTGCGATTCTACTGAAGGTAGGATTTGAGAGCTCATTTGCTGTGTTTCTTGGCTAACTGCCACTCATTTTGTAGGTAGAAGGGAAGTTCAAAGGCTAGGAAAATGGACAGGATACTCAGACCAGGGAGACAGTTCAGTAGTATAAGCACCTGCCTGGAAAGAGCAAGTCCAGAATTCAATCCACGGTGAAAAAAAAAAAAAGCCATAGGCTGTAGAGTTAGCCATTGATACCTTCAACAGTGCCAACATTTATAAAGACATTTAACTTCTTTTGTTAGTTCAACTATTCATTCAGTATGGATTTAATGATTTAATATCCAGATAGATATTTGGGAGCTACAAGAGCAGGAAACTGAAACACAACCATTCTTTAAAGTCTAGAGAAGGTTTGGTACATCTGAAAGGACACTCTTCAGTTGAATGGTAACCTACTAGCAGATCTCCGGTCTACAGTCTCCTGTAAGGGTCAAGCAACAATTGCATCTGATTTTTGGATGAGATCTGGGCTATCATAGATAACCCCCACACAGTGTTAGATTTGTTACAAACACTTAAACAGCACTGGGCTCACTTTGTTTGGCTGACAATTCAGTAGCCATACTCACTCAGCACTGTGACCTCTGCTTTTCCCTCTTACTGCACAACTGAGGAGATAAGGCTCACAGAAGACAGTAAGCTCCATATTGCCAAGTCAGATATAATGCCGAGCCATCCCAGGAGAGAGAGCTAACCTGAGGAATGGAAAGAAAAATAGAACAAAAGGACAGCCAAGATGGTTGCGAAGGCTTGGTAGAGGATGCAGAGATAGCAGGTGTGACATTAGGGCACACGTAGCCTAACAGACAATAAAGGACATGTTTCACATATTTTAACAAATGTATAATTTCACTAATGATATGACACTATCTATCTATCTGTTTATTTATTTATTTATTTATTTATTTATTTATTGAATGGGTACACTCAGGCCCTTGAGATTGCTAGGTAAGTTCTTACTCATGAGCTATCTCACCCCAGCCCATGACACTGTTCTTTTATGTATTGCTAAAATTAGAAATGTTCCCAATTAAGCTATAATCCTGTACTTTGCTATATAGAATTTTATAAATATATTTACTTATGAGTCTGCTTTTACTCAACTGAATGCACAGTGAAAAACTACAAGTACATTTGCTGAAATATACTTGGTGGAAAAAAAAATTCGTTTTTTTTGGGGGGGGGGCAGGGTCTTGCTTTGCAGTTCAGGCTGGCCTTGAGCTCAGTTTTGTAGACCAGGCTGGTCTCAAACCTACACCAGTCCTCCTGCCTCAGCCTCCCAAGTGCTGAGATTACAGGTGTGCGCCACCATGCCCAGCAAAAACTTCTATGGTTTCACTTGGCCAAGAGGGTGATAAAATTCTATTGATAGTTATAGATCCAAAAATTTCAAAATATTGAAATATGGCAATATAAGTGTACATATTAAAAGTCATCAAAATAATTCAGGGAGCATTGTATAGCTTAGGCCAGAAAGGCTTCAGTATCCATAAGGAAAACTATTTCCACCCTATGAGATCCTGAGTGTCTTAAGAATTCTGCCGAAATGCAGCAGAATTCTTCAGTAGTAAACATCAGGAGTTGCCAACAGTTGTCCCACTAGCCGGGTGTGGTGATGCGCTCCTATAATCCCAGCACTTGGGAGGCTGAGACAGGAGGATCAGTGTGAGTTCGAAACCAGCCTGGGCTACAAAAGTGAGCTCAAAGCCAGCCTGAACTTCATAGCAAGACCCTGTCTCAAAAGACAAAAAAAAAAAAAAAAAAAAAAAAAAAAAAAAAAAAAAAAAAAAAAAAAAAAAAAAAAAAAGAATTCTGGCAAATACATAAATATTGCCTTGAGAAAAATATCACAAAATCGAATGCAGAAAAAAAAAAAAAACCCAAACTGGACAGAAGTTGTATAAAACATATAACACTTAAAATTATGAAAACATGAAAGGACTTCTCAGCAATGTATTCCAGTTTAAAAGTCCCCAGTGCCTTTTCTAATCAGCATCCCATAACGTGCCAAACTGGATCTCACAAGATGGGAAAATGGTTTCTCAAAGATTCATTACAAATGACGTCACTAACACCTTAGTTAATGACTGGGTAAAAAATGGCTCAGATTTATACAAAAGTAGCATTCAATTGCATGTCATATGCTTTCATTGTAGTTCTTAGGGGCAGAAATAGAGGGCTTCATTTTGTTAAGAGTGGCCACTAGTAAGGAAACGTTTTTCATTAGCTTATCTCATGGTGATGAGATAATGCTTTGTGTTTTTTCCCATCTCATGCAGGTCTCCCAGTGAAGATGCAAGCATCTCTTCCAGAAGACATTGCAGCGCTTGCAAGTGGGTTAAAAAGAACAAATGAAAAAGAGCATGACTCCCAGTTGTGAGCAATCTTTCAGATTTGTACTCCCCACTATCGTCACCCAACAGTTTGCTCTCTACCATGGCGTCCAGGGAGCCGATTTAATTACTAAACCAGAGGCCACAGGTGGTTTTATGCTGAACCATAATTAAATTGTGCAGAATGAATTAAAATTGTTTAGCAAGTAAAGTCCTCTTGTTTGGGCTGAATAGAACAGACAGAATGCAGAGCCATGCTCGGCCTGCAATCAGGCTGCCCTCGGGTCCGGGGAGATTAATCTGGAATGTAATCACTTGATCATCGCTGACTCGGAATGCTCAGTTGAAATCACTGCTCAGTCACCCTGGGACGGGAGAAGCAGTCACTCATATTTAGCAGGTCACTGTATTTAAGCAGAACGTAGGGACGAAGGCGTAAGAGAAAACCACTCTTGCTTAAGGAAAAATTGATATGGGTATTTGAGATCAGTGTGATCAAAGAGTAACAAAATAAAAGGGAAGTTATTATGATTGAGGGGACCCTCCTCACTGTAGATTTCCACAGTGTATCACTACTGGTTAGCACATGGCACCATGGTGAGAAAAGCTGTATTCTTTTTGGGAGTAAGCAAATTTTTCAGTTACAGTTATTTTGGGGAGCAAGGGCAGCCCCTATGGATGAAAGGTATAGTACTGGGAACTGACGCTTAGTCTCCTGGGCCTGCCTAAGCTTGCCTAAGCAGATGCTTTAGACCGCTGAGCTATCTTGCCTACTCCTCAGCTCCACTTTTTTAAAGACAAAAATAAGTGAATTTAAAAATTTATTTGTGACATCTACTCAAGGAACTTTAGAAAGTAGAAACAGAGAATCCTATATCCTTAAGCTGTAAAATACTATGTCTTGGCTTCAGTTTCAACAACAGCCCTTGACAGTTTCTAAACTGTTCCAGTTATGTATGTGTTTAGGAATGTGGGTTAAGGAATTAAAATCTCCTAGATTCATATGGTGAGCAGAAGCATTTTGATCATACCTGTAGAATTCGTTATGCTATATTGACTTACTACAGTTATTTGCTTGTATTATATGTACACACAACATATTTGTGAGCTGTACATTGGAATATGTGTGTATATTTGTTTACATGTGAATAGAACTTTAATAGTGAAATAAATTTATAACCAAGTAGGATAAGTGGAAACAACTGACATTAATATACAGGTCAGAAAATACAAATTCTATAGTTTACTAACATTTTAAATACAGAGATTTCCAATATTATTGACCATGCAGAACTTTTGAAAAGTTTAGGTTACCAGTTCATCATGTGTCAATCAGATTGATGAATTCTTAATTTTTTCATTAATGCACAAATTGTACTATGGCCCCACTGTCAGATCTAAAACTGAAAACAACTAGTTATTATATTTTTGAATGTACATCATTGAGATATAGTACAAAAATTAATTTTATTTTGGGTTTGTAAATTCAAAATAAAAATTACTATTACTGCTTTGTCTCTCATCTAGCGCAAACACCTTTTCATGGTGTTCTTCCAGCAGATGATATAAATCTGGTTCCATAAGCAACACAGTCAGATAAATACACAATCACTTCATTGTCTGATACTAATTGATCAGTGAAAGAAATACACGAAATTTACGATTGGTAAGTCAAATCAATAAGTATAAACAGTTTGAAAATGAAAGCAGGTGTTTGAAAACATAGCCAGGTATGGTGACGCCTGTAGTCCCAACACTCAGGAGGCTGAGGCAGGAGAACTGACACAGTTTGAGTACATTCTAGACTGTAAAATGAGTTCAAAGTCAGCCTGAGCTGCATAGCAAAACCCTGTCTCAGAAAGACAAAGATGAAAAGCAAAAAGCAAAAAGAAAAGATGACAAAGAAAAATGAATGTATCAGGGGATTGACAAACAGATTGATCTTGAAGTAATTTGGAATACATTACTATATTTATTGTAGTCTATCCTCTGCATTTTGGGCAATTTTTTAAACTATGATTGTTTCTTCTGGATTTCTCTTCCTTCATATATAAAACTTTTCACAATACTTTTTGCTTTTTAATTTCTTTGTTATAAACACATTTTATACCTGATTGTACAATCACTCTAATGAACTTCTACAAATAACTAGTGCTAAAGTTAGGTAGGATACTGTGGAGATAGCTGGGGTTCTAACTGCTCATTCACCCAGTTAGATATCATGAGAAACAGGTCAGCCATACTTCCTGGAACTGTCTTATAGGTATGATTTTAGCTTCCCATCTAACTCTATGCTTGTTTCTGATTTATTTTTCATTTTAAAATGAAGTTTTATTATTAGTAGTTGCACTCAATAAGATGTAGTGCTTTTGGTAGATATCCAATTTTCACTTTACAGCAAGTACTACGTAAAATACATAGGCAGGAAGCAAAGGTCCTATTTCAACACATGATTAAATATGAAGAAAACATAAAGATAATCCATATTTTCCAATTAATTTTTAGTTACATGTTGGTACACAATATGAGCTGTTGACCTCTGTCTCCTAAGGTCAATTTAAGGTCATTTGTTGATTAAACCACAGTCTTTGAAAATGGCATCTAAGTCTTTCAGGTCAGCAGTTATGTTTCAGGAATATCTGATGTTTCTGTCCTAGGAAGACATTAGCTTAACCATGAGCTTTGTATTAGACTGCATGTACCTTGATCATAAGCTGACAGACAGTAGTAGTAGGTATCAGCAAGTTACAAGTTAGATTTCCATTAAAATATATCTGAGAAGTGGATGCTAAACAGATGTAAAAAGAATAGTAATAACAATTACAATACATGGTTGTGTTATTTATTTTAAGGTACAAAGTTATAAACATTTATTTTATTGCTCAGAAATTATATTAATTTTTCTTTTTTTTTTTTTTTTTAATGGCTGGCTTAGCCTGCCTTGGGGGTGGGGCTGGAACAGCATGTGGTGCTGGGGATTGAACTGTGGTCCCTGAGATTGCCTAAGCTTTTCTAAGCAGGTGCTTTAGACCACTCAACCATGCCGTGACCCTTATATTAATTTTTCTAGTTCACTATAGAAATGTTTTTAATATGCATATTCAATGTAAATGTCCCATATTTCCTTTATCATTAAAGTTTGTATGAATACATGAAGAGCACAGAATGTCTGTTGACTTTCACTTGTTTTAAAGATGTATTTGGTACAGGGTCTATAAGGTCTCACTATGAAGGTCAGATTCATAATTATTCTCCTATTTTTAGAGTTGTAAGTGCTTGGATCACAGCAATGGCCCAGCACACCCTGTCTCAATTGGCATCTCAGCTTGCCCTGGGGAGGGGGGATTCGGTACGGCATGCCAGGAATTGAACCCCGGTCACTTGCTGTGCTCTGCCTCTGCTTAGTTCACTGAGCAGAGGATGTGGAGAAATCATTGACCATGTTAAGACCTGAGGATGCAACTCATTTGGAGACGCATCAGCAGCTACAGTTAAGATGATCAGATTTAAGCCGGGCATGGTGGCGCACGCCTGTAATACCAGCACTCGGGAGGCTGAGGCAGGAG
Organism: Myocastor coypus; assembly: GCA_004027025.1. Lineage (NCBI taxonomy): Eukaryota > Metazoa > Chordata > Mammalia > Rodentia > Myocastoridae > Myocastor > Myocastor coypus. The sequence continues at coordinate 93,535 of PVJA010002419.1, read as the reverse complement.
GATCGGTGCGAGTTCGAGACCAGCCTGGGCTACAAAAGTGAGCTCAAGGCCAGCCTGAGCTGCATAGTGAGACCCTGTCTCAAAAAGACAAAAAAAAAAAAAAAAAAAAAAAATGATGATCAGATTTAAGCAGTGCTGCCACATAAAGTACAGGTAAAACCTGATTCTTCATGTAAATCAAATGATGGCTCCATTCAGTTTAATTTTCTCATGTTCAGTACCTTCTGTGCCAGTTTTACTGCTGAAGTATTGTCTCAGGAGAAGAACGATTTTACCAATGATGCATTTTGTCAATTTGCTACTTTCAGCATCAGATGTGTTAAAGAGAAAATGAAGTCAATGTGTACCAGAAAATGTCCCCAGACAATCTGCTTGTTGCCCATGTAGCAATTCTTCTTACAAGGTCCTGTTCTGTTTCCTAGTTTCCTGTTCTAGGTCCTAGGTTCCTAGGGACACTGTTCACTGTGATGCATATTGGAAGAACCAATCAAAGACAGCCGAGAATCTGCTTCTGTACTTCAAGCTTGCTTATCCTATATAAGCCCCAGCACCATCTTTCTGAATATCAAATGCCTTCAAGATAACATGGAACAGGTATTTTCCAACAATCATTGATATTCGAAACTTTAAATCCCAATAGAATGTAAAAATAAATAATTCCACATTTTTACATAGAAACTTTGAAATCTAACCATGTACAAAATTGTAGTGGGACAATCCTATGGTATTATTTTTTCATGTCTCTTATTTTCTTTTATTACCTTTTTTAAAACAAACATTTACTTGAGAGAAAGAGTATAGCAATAGTTGATGTGACATTAGAAGCAATATGCATTTCAAAAGCTAGAACGATAGGTATTTCAAGCATGGTTTTAGTATTACACATTTAATTGCTTAGTTCACAGATATCAGCATATATACTTAGTCAGGGTGAGAATCCTACCAATTAACTGCTAATTTCAAAAATCTGATGGAGATTCTTAGGACCAAACCATCAGTAATAAAGGCCAGACATTGTATGAATGATCTTTGGGGGGTTTTTGTTTCTTTTTTGTTTTTGTTTTTGTTTTTTTCAGGACCAGGTATTGAACTCAGGACCTTGCATTTGCCAGGCAAGTGCTTATTCTACTGAGCTATTTCCCCAGCCCCTTGTGAATGATCTTAGTCAGTGCCCATGGACATAGAATAAATCTGCCTCCAAATCCTGGATATTGTTTCCGTGTTTCTGTTTATTGCTGAAAATGTTGATACTGGACATGTTATCCATACTCAATTCATGAGACAAATGATGCTGCAGGTAGAATGTTAGCATTACTTTAACTATAAATTTATCTAAAGAATTACTGAACACATATTAACTTACTTTTAAAATGATACAATATAATTTGAAAAGACTGAAGCATTGCTATAAAACATTGTTCTCAGAAAATTAATAAGCTTGTGCAGTTAGACTTGGTTGTGGTCAAAATATGTTTTGTAATCTGGTTCAAGAAAGCCACAACATTACAGAATCTAAATAAATATCCTATTTTTCAAAATCTGCATATACAGCTGCTAGTTATTAAGAAAACACAGCTGGATAGGCCTTGACAAGTAACTTCACAAAGTAAATAAGTAGCAAAATAAATTAAAGGAGTATTCTGGAATATGTGATTTAATAGGAACGCTTTTTAGACAGGCATTCTGTGCTATTTTTGCTGAGAAAAAAATTAAATTTAATATTATTTGTTTATTTGATACAGAGTGCTACTGTGGAGCTTGTGCTCATTGTGATCCGCCTGTCTCAGCCTGCCTAGCACTGGGATTACAGGTGTCCACCACCACACCTGGTTTCTTGCACCTAGGTTTCCAGGGCTGGCACAGCATGAGGCACTAGCGATCACACCTGAGTCCTTATGCTTTCCACACAGGCGCCTAGACCACTGAGCTATCTCCTGACACCCTACACTTTTAAATTTGATAAACTGAGATTTCAGTAAAGCAGCCTATGACTCTGAAAGTTGTAAATTTAATAAAATTAGAATTGAAGTCACAAAAAGGTAATATTTTGTTTCAATAAATTCTGGAAGCTAATATCTGTAAACTTTGAAATTAAGTATCTATACAACTTCACGTGAATAGAGGCAAAGGGGCAGTGGGCATGAGAACAGCTTAATTATTTATGAAAATCAATATACACACTTGAAAATTTTATGTTTTTCAGTCCCAAATTTTATGTGAGTTCACTAATTACCCCAAAACTTGAAAGATTATTTTCTAAGCTCAAAAATATCAAATATTATGTTGCTTAGAGATTATAAATTAATTTTTAAATTACAAATTTATTATGCAATATAAAGCCTTGAAATATAATGTAGGTGATTGGAGAAACAGAGAAATCAGAGTAAATTTTCAAAGCAAAATAGATTAAATATATAATAAAACACTTTATTTTTATTGTTAGTATGCTTATAATCAACAGTTTAATAATTTTATCTTTCTCAACCCAGGTACATACTTTCCTTTTAAAAGAATGTTATTATTTTGAGCTGTGCATATGTCATATAATTGATATAAAGTAATTAAGTAAAATAATACTATTTTATAATTATTAAATTATACTTTACAACTAGAATAAGCATCTCTACTCTAAATTTTACCAATCTTTGAGTTTTATATCACAACATTGTGTACATTTAAACTATATTGAAAATAATCATGAATATTAATTAAGTAAGAAACCTTATAAGGAGAAGAGAAGGCTGTTTTTCTTATGCTCTTAATTTTTTCTGGTCAATTTTGTGTTTACTACACACATTTTCAATAAGACCTTTTATCACTCAAGATAATTTAGCCTAAAAGTGTTTCAGATTCCCTGTAGCTCAAACTTGGAAGCCACATTATAAGGTAATCATTCTTGCAAAATATATGTGTAAACTGTGTTGTAGTTCACTGAACATGTGCATATAGCAGCTTAGTCATTTCTTAAGCATTAATTGCACTATTTTTCTTCTCTAAATTTATCAAGATAAAAGTACATTATTTCTTTGCTAATTGAGGTTTTATTCAAAATTTAAAAAAATGTGCTGAAACAGTAGACCCTCAATATATCAATTAGAAATTCTAATAGGAATTTAGTAGTCAAGTGGGGGAATTTTTTTATTTTTTTAACCATTTACTTCTTCATATACTTACTAGAAATAAGTGTGCTTGATCAATGCTTAAGATTTATTTTAATTGTATCTTAAGGGGACAGTTATTGAGAATTTTTATCTTTTTCACTGAAATTCTCACTAAATTTCACTGAAATTTGATTTTTACCCTCCACCTCAATTGTATCTTTAGAACCAAAGATTTGATGAGCAAGGCCCACTCTTGATTCTTTTGTTGGTAGAATATTTTCAGTCCTGAAGGTATCTCAGTCTTAGCTAACATCTGAGTTTTGGTATATATATTTTTAGTCATTTCCAGTCCATCTGTCTGCAATAAAGTAAAGTTCTCTTTAACCCCTATAAGAATTTCAGAGCTGTGAAAAGTCAGAATATGCCACCTGGGAGATTCCCTCTCTTTTTGCAAGATTAAAGTGTTCTTCTGGGATTAATTCATTTTTTTGTCCAAGTTTTTGAATAGCTGCTTCCTTTAAAATTATTTAAGAAATATCTTTTCAGTATTCCTTCTCATAAAACCACAGACACGAGAAAGAGAAATACTGTAATAGGATGCGCTATCCTTGAAAAGTCCTGGAAAGGACTTGTACTTTTTCTTCACTTGTTCTAAAGATGCATCCTTTTATCTTACCTATTATTTTTTTACTTGTCTTCCATTAAGCCAAGGGATCTGTTGAGTTTCTCCATACCATCTCACCAGGACTTAGATAGATAGCAGAAAGAGGTCACAGGGATTCGAATAGAATTTGTCTGTCCCAGAACTAATGTTGAGCTCTGATAAATGGTGCAGCGGTTTATAAGAGAAACCTTTAAGAGTCATTAGGTTGTAAGGGGCCGGTAAGATGGCTCAGTGGTCTACAGCATCTGCTTAGGCAAGCTTAGGCAACCACAGGGACCACAGTTTGATCACTGGCACCACATGCTGTGCCAGCCCCACCTCCAGCGCAGGCTGAAGGTTTAGGTTGTTAAGAAGGACAGGCACCTTTGTTTGGAGAGTGAGTTCATTCTGGCCAAAACAGATTGCTGCAAAGTGTTGCCTCTGTGTTTGGCTCTTTCACATTTCCATAATTTACCCTTTAAGTTTACAAGAATTAACCTTAAGGGGATGCACAGGAACCTGGCCATGTGTGGTCACCTGCTCTTCAATTCCAGCATCGAGAACTAGGAGTTAATTGAATTTTCTTCAGTATAAATTATCCATCCTAAGCTTTTTTATACTAACAAAAGACAGACTAAGGTCAACACTGACACTATTGATTATGAGGCTGAAGTCAGGCCCCATGCATTCAATGACCCAGGTTACAGTACTGCAACATTTCTCTCTTTTTTCTTTTTCATTTCTCTCCTTGATGCCCCAAATAAGAAGAGCATATTTATTTTGCATTATTATGGATGATTTAAATGTTCTTTAGACATGTTGTCCTCGGTTAGAGACAGTTGGAGACTAAATGTTCAGAAACAGTGGTAAATAGCTTTTGAATCTTTGTAGAGGCTCTGGAAACAACCCCAGGCTCTGCCTGACTTACATCTTTTATCCATAACTTCTCCCAACTCAGCAGGAAAAAGTTGCTTCCAACTTCCCAGAATGCTTGTAGATCGAAGCTGATGGAAAAGAAACTCCAAGATGGCGTATCTGTCATGATTTCTTGTTTTCTTCATTATTGTGAATGCTTTCCATCTCTATCATAGATGCCTAGAAACTACCACATGAAATATACAGAATGTTACTGCTCAAGTAACAGAGTGATTACAACAACCCAATATATTTCATCCCTTTACAGGAAGCAAACTAAAGTGAGGAAGTACTGTGTATCATAAACAGAACTATATTTTTTAACAGCAATACAGAGAAGTGCTAATAAAAGGCTCCCCTATTGCCCCAATCCCCTGCAGAGAAAGAACAGGGAAGCGCTGCAGTGCAGGGACTGTTCACCCCCAGCTGGGGATGGTGCACAGATGCTCAGATTCGCCATCTAGGGTCAAGAGGGAAATGTATCAATGTGGGGCAGCTGAGACCTTCTGAAATGTTTGGAGGTTTTGTCAACCTATACAAAGATGATGCCTGAGGCTGCGCATGCTCATTGTGGAGGGGCTGTTGCTCCTACAGAGAGATCATATACCTAGACATGCAATCTCGCAGCTCCCTTTTCCAAAGCATCACAGCACCTGTGACTGTCTTCATCAGCAACACTGAGGCAGCCTCCACAGGGATTTCCTTTCTAGCTGCCAATCAAAGACAGACCAATTAGGAAGGAGCAGTTCACTAACTGTGGCTGCAGGGAAAGCACTGGTTTCTTTCTTGAGAAAATGTCCAATTGCACTAACATTACAACACACAGGAGACGTCCTGCCCTCCGTATGGAAGGCAGAAAAGCCAGCCAACTCTGATTTAGGACTGTGAACCCGGATTCCTATGGAGAGCTCAGAAAAGCAAGGTCAAAACTTCTGGTTTGAAGTAATTCGGCACTCCTCCTTCTGCAGCTGCAAATTTCCCTTGAAATTGTCTTTAATGTTAGGGCATCTGTGGGATCACACTCATAAAAGAAAGACACAGATGTTTCTTTTAATGTCCAAGTACAGAGTCGTTGGGTCATTTACCATATTCTGCAGCTTTTAAAATCTGATGGGAATGTTCTTTCAGAAAAAAAAAATCCATGTCTTATCTATCATTCGATATTTTTATGGCAATTATTTTTCCTGGGAGAATTCACTGATTGCGAAGAAAATGACGAATATGTTTGTGGTCAATCTGTAACCTGTGAGAGACAGAATGAAAATGTTGACAGTTGCGAGCAGACAAGGATAAATATCTAGTGCAGCAGACACAGAATGCGACAATGCTTGCAATGAAACTAGACAGTGTATCTTAATATTGAAAAAAAAGAAAGATTTATTCATGTTTTCCTAAGGGAGTATAGGGAAATAATTATGTATATAATTACAATTATATACATATATATATATATATATATATATATATATTAACAGGATAGAATCAAGTTTTATGGGAGGGTTTATACAGATGCATGTTGGTGACTGGTGTCGAGAAATGATTTGGAGAAACCGCCTTCAGACTTGGACAGAACTTGGTTTTTAGTCCAAAAACGTAGTTTCCTGTTTGGTCAGCAGGGGGTATGCTGCGCGCAGTGCTCAGTTACCAACTAGCCCTGTGTGGTGGCCTCATAAATCAGGTTTGGTAGTTGGTTGAATTATGTTCTTAATCATGTAAGGATACTTCCACTTGAAACTATTCTTTCTCATATTTCTGGCAGTCTCTCTTATTTATGTACTTGCTGGAGTCTGTCCAAAGCTTTTCCCCTAGATAAAATGACAATATCTTAATTAAGAATATTTAGTCTGTGACTGGAATTGCCAAAGAGTGGCCCCATTGTTCTAATGCAGAAACATCCTTCATTAGCTGGCTCTGGTGCCTACAGCTTAGTGGCAGAAGCATGGGCTAGAAGACAACTGGATGCTTTCTTTCCCCCGATTCTAGCATCTGTCAAGTCGAATGGCCAATGACAAATCCCACTCTGAATTTCACCTGTGTCCTCTTTCAGATGGCTGAGTTCCTATAAGGATTACTGTGAAAAAGCAAATAAAAATTGTTTTAAAGAGAAGCATTGCTCTAACAAGTATAAAATAATGTCAATATTGTTTCTATCAGGAAATAAGATACTATAGTTCTGCAATGAGAAAGTTAGTGCGTACTATCCTGTCAGTTAACCTGTCAGCAATATTTTAGGTCTGAATTTCTTGTTGGACAACTTAGGCTTGTGTGTTTCCCTTTTCATCTTGGAAGCTACAGAAAAAGCATATTATGTGCTCCAGAAACATTTGTGAACGTGGTTGTTGCATGTGTTGTCTGGTGCTTTCCAGCACACGTAGCATGCATGGTGCTTTGCGTTGACCTAAGGGCAAGATGAAATAAAGAAACAATGCCAAATAGAAATGTGTACTCAAATAAAATATAAATTGTCATGCATGGTGGCATTGTGGCACATGCCTGTAACTTCCACACTTGGGAAGCTGAGGCAGGAGGATCAGTGCGAGTTTAGGACCAGCCTGTGCTACAAAATTGAGCTCAAGGCCATCCTGAACTGTATAGTGAGACCCTGTTTCAAAAAGACAATATATATATATATATATATGTATCACTGAGGTTCCCTTAGGTTTTTAAAACTTGAAGCTTGAGGCAGCTAAGCAAGGACCTAGGACAAATCTCTAGACATTATTTCAACCATCCTGCATGTAAAAATCAAATAAGAGACTTATTATTATTGTCTCATATGAGACTTTTTTGGAGTAGTGGGGTAGACGTAATGCATGGATGGTTGTAGAAAACCCCGGAGAAGGGAAGAGGTTAGAGTGCAGGGCAAATGTGCAAGGTGGAGCCCTCGATCGAATTTTCATGATTTCAGAAATCAAGAAGGAAGCCACGTGTTGAAGTGCAGTCCACACTGGGCTTCACAGTGTGTGACAAAACATTTTCATACTGGCAACCCTGGCAGTTTTCAAACTTTATTCAAAAGTATTTTAATCATTGAGATTTTTAACTTCGTTAAATCTTTAGAAGTGCAAAGCAAGTGCTCTGAACAAAGACCTTGGCAAACATAAAGACCTGGTCTGCTGCCACTAGGTGAAAATGTTGAATTTTGAAAGAGCTGCCAAATTATGCCCTGAGCTACGATGAAAAAAATGATGGAAAGATCAAAAACATTCAAACATGCTTTAGATTAAGAAGACCAACTCCTTGTCAAATCTGGTACCACTTAAAAGGATGGCAATAGTTAATGAAATCAAGGACCGCTTTGTTGAATCTAAAATGTTTGAACAATAAAATTGAATTACTGTTCTTTTGCAGATTTTTGATCATTTTTTTCAGAGATTAAGTGACTATTTACCTTCACTTTTCTCTAAGAATGTTAACTATATTTTAAAATTGATAGCCTCTAAGATGTTTCAAAATACTTCATCTTCAAATAGGTTGAAGCTCAGTTTCCGTCATCCAAATACTACAGAGAATCCCTGTAGTATTCACCCAGCTTCCTCCGGGAACATCTTACACAACCATAATACATTGTCAAAACCAGGAAATTGATGTTGGTACAATTCTATCAAACACAGACCTTCTTCAGATTTCACTACGCTTTACATGCAATCTTTTTTTTTTTTTTCTCCCTCCCCTGGGAATCTTTGTGTTACCCAAATCTCTAACTGGTTATGAATAATAAATACTGTGTGATACAAAAACAAATCATTGTCTAGCAGTGACATTGAAGTGAGCGACGCTGAACTCTAGGTCCCATCTGTTTTCACTTACTTCACAGAGTTCCTGACTTTTGTCCACTTAATCATTCCTGGCTCTTTCCCTTCTCCACCCTCCCTCCTAACACCCATATTCAGATAACTACAGCCTAAAACAAGGTTTGACATTTCTGAGTGTTTTATCTTTGAAAAGCACAGGGGGGTCATTTCAATAAATTCTATAAGCCTTCTCTGACATTAATAGTGACAAATGAAAGAGATGAACATGATTTATTCATCAACCAGCAACACTTTGGTCAAATTTGTCAAGGGTATAGGATATCTTTACCTGGAAAATATTTGGGTTCTACTTGCAAATGAAACATGGAAAACCTTGTGTGGAATGAAGATAAATTAGTGTACAGGAGATATGTACACCAAAGCAGTCGGTGAGAATGAGATTAGAAGATGATATGCTATAAGCACGACATGTTTTAAATGAGAAGAAGGAATAGATATCATGGTCATCTCTAACTGAAATATCTGTGCATTTTCTTGTAGTTGATCATTGATCATCAGTGTAATTTATCATATCAGTAGAAAGATCAAGATGAAGGTTTCTGGGAGGACAGACATGATGCCTTTTATGTATGTACTTATAAAAATTTACATCTGTAGGCATTTGAAATTGAGGTCTAATTTATTCCTTTAATAATTGAGTCGATAATAGTATTATAATAGCTACTATGTAACTCTATTAGCTTTTCTGCTCTGAGATCAATAATGTATACACAATACAAATAAGGAGAGGGACAGGGTCAAACATAATGAGGCCAGAGGTCAGATCTAGTATCCAGAGTCCCACCTCTAGGACCTACCGAGACACACCCAGAGGTATCTTCCACCAGTCCCCTAGGGAGCTCCCAAGCCAAGTGAACACAATAAAGCCTAATCCTCATAGTAATATTTTTAAAATTGCATTCTCAAAATAAAGATACTAACAATACTTTATCTGCTAAATTTTCAGCTTGTGTTTAGACAAGTAATGAAACACAGAATTATCATGCCAATTTCAGAGTAAAGCAACAACATAAACACCCTGGAAACAGATAAATGGATTGTATAACACCACATGGAGGGAGGGAGTTGCAGAGAATCTTACAATTCTGATAACCCTTTTTCTATGACTACTGATTATTCATTGTCTATCATTCCTGGAGCACTTGTACTGTGTTATCTTTGCATGTATGTCATTTCCATTATCCCTATTATTTGGGGGAGAACTTCAGGGGCAGGTGGCAGCTTCTCTAAGCCTCTTATGCTGTAAATTCAAGTGAGGTCTCAATAGCATCATATTACATAGCCCATGTCCCGCCAGTGAAAATGGAGATCTCAGTGCAAAACTACAGGTCACAAAAAGTGACTTTTGTGCCTTAAGATTTTTGAAGAAGATCTCACAGAATTCCTAAATAATTTCCTGCTACCTAATTTCTTTCACTGCCCTGTGAAATGTCTTCATATGTTCACGCAGCATCTCGTCAACCACTACTCACACTTGGGCGACAACAGCAACAGGGGGCCCAAGGTGCTGCACCTCAGTGCCCACCAACCCATGGGGATCCTGGTTTCAAGTTGCACTTTACTCCTTTCCCAGTGAGGCTGCTGTGACTGTAGCCCTTGTTGTTCAGGCTCAAAGGAAACAGCTTTACTTCTTTAAGTGCATCTGCTGTCTACATGTGCTTGGTCTCTGAAGCAGAGCTTGCAGAGCTGTAGCATGCTGTCTTATTCTTCATGGTGCTCATCCAAGAAATGTAGAATACCACTGAAACTAGAAGCTCCCTTTCCTTCTAGAAATCAACTTGCAAAAAGTGTCATGCCACCACCACTTAGAGCATACTTTTGGTATGCTTCACGCTTCTGCTAAGTTTGAATGCCTGCTGTGTTACCATCAGTACTCAAGCTCTACATGAAGATACAGTATAGTGTACTCCCAGCCAATGTGAATTTTTACTAATTGATTCATAACAACATCTCATATGAAAGTGCTGTATCTAATATCGTACTCAGGCAAAAAAGAACACAATATTTTTAGAAACCAAACAGAATACATGTGAATAAACAACAAGAAGAAAAAAATGCTTGCCACTCTGCAGCAAGACTAACAATACGGTAGTAACGTCTGTCTGCCAAACTGCCATCTCTGTAAATTAATCTTTCATTTCGTGTCTGGATTTACTGTCATACTTCTCCTGGAAGTACAGTTATGAGTGAACTGAGATTCTTTCACACACATTCGTCATGCTACAAAATAATAAACATTTTTATTGCCAAAGTTTTCTTGATGCATATATTCTTAGAAATCACAGAATTGGTTGCATAGTTGGCTATCTAGAATATAACAGAAATAACATTCTTTGAAGTATGAGGTACGTGACAGGGGTTGATATAAAACCATGTGAATATATCAGTGTCATCAAACACACGCACAGAATGACTGAGTATTTGATACGTTACAAATAAGAAAATGGCTTCACTTTTTGCTTTGAATTCTAAATTTTCCTAAAACCGCTTAATCATCCCACATTAAAGTTTCAAGTAGCTGCTGATGTTAATTGATCTCAGGGGTGAAATAATGACTCCTGTTTACTCAGAGTTCTTATCACACATGAATATATTGTTCATGACATCATAAGCACAAAGACAGTGTTCTTCATGTAAGATAGCATTGGAAAAATATTTGTACAATATTTATACACATGTAACAATGGTTGTGGAGCACACAGGTCAAACAATTGATTTGTTTCTCATGAAGAACACGGAAGAGAAAACTCCAGAAACATATATATTCTTTCTTCATTCATGTATGGGTCAACAAAAACCTAAGGGGTCAATTCAAGAATCAAATGATGGAGAAGTGCCAGGGAAATAACTTGGTGGTCTAAGCATCTGTCTGGCAAATACAAGGACCTGAGTTCAATCCCTGGTCATGCTGTGACATCCTCAGACGCCATGGAGTGTGATGCCAGCAGGGAAATTGGGCATGGTGGTACATACTTGTAATACCAACTTTGGGAAGGAGGTATTTCAGTTTATCACTTCATATATTTGTGTTATCTTTCTATATTCAGTCTACTTTTCCTATGACTTGAACACCTCTGTGTTACGGCCAATGCCAATGTTAGAGGCAGAACAGAGGTCTGCTGCAGTGATGTCTAAGACAAGGTTCTGTGGGCTGTCTCGGAAAGCTGAAGACTCCTTTGTGACTTCAAGACCTCATTTTTAAAATTTCTATGTGAGAATGACCACAAATGGATTAGCTGTTAGTCTGAGTAACTTTAAAATGCAACAGATATTAGGGCATTAAGTGAGTTATTGAAGTTCAATACAAACCAGCCCTTCAAAACAATGTATTCATAGTTCAAACTCTGAAAATGTATAAACAAAACACTATAAGAAGTCTGACCATATTAGACAACTTGGTAAAGGTTTTCCCATACATTGTAAAACAAGAGAAAATGAAGACCATCTGCATCAAGTTAAGAGGGAAAATATTTTGTTATTAATATTATTTTGCAATGAAAGTGCCTTGGAATTGATGCTTTCTCTGTTTTTCAATTAAAAGAAAATATTCATTTATCTAAGTTATCATTAATTTTCTTTGGTGTTTGCATGCTGATAAATTTTACCTTATGAATGATGACTAATTTTTGTGGCAGAGTAACATTTCTGTTGGAAAGCAGTAATGGGTTGGTGACAGTAGAGTGTACCAGAGCTGTGTGTGAAGTTCCTGGAACATACAGTAAAAGTTTTGCTCTCCACCACTATCCAATAGATCCAGGGAGATTGTAAATGAAACCCGATCCCTGAAATTGTTCAATGTTAATGTCCCTAATTTTTCTTTTCTTTCCTCTGTACTGTAGACTGTGTTTTTGACTACACAGTTAATAATCTGGTAACCTACCACTGTGGGACACAGACAGCCTTGTTATCAGAATTTCTGCCTTTTAATGAAAAGCCAATCACGTGGTCAACCATCCAGATGCTTTTAATCACATAGACATTTCTAAGCACATAGATGTTTGATATCACAGTTTGAACTTCTTGCTTTTGATCTAGATATAGTAGCATTAATTAAATTTAACAGTTATTATAAATCAGATTTTGCCAGTGCTATAGTACAATAAAAATACACCCATTTGTTATATTTCTTTTCCTTATCTCACTTCAAAATTAGAAAAATGATGACAGAAACCTCACAAAGACTGAAAAGGCTAAACAGAGATTTATAAATTTCTTGACAAACATGAACAAGTGGAGCTAAAGTGTGCAATGGTTTGGATGTTTATTAACCTGCACATTTATGACTGGACACTATAGACTACTTTTTAAACTGACATGGTAGAGAATCATTTAGTTTCCATCTTTAATGCACGTCTTTTAAAATTTGCATGAACTTTCAAGCCACATGTGTAGGATTTATTATGTCAACTCCCTCTGCACAAAGCTGTGTACTAGAAAAGGTACATAAAGTAAAACCGAACATTGAAATAATGAAGAAATATCTGAAATATCATCTAAAGAATTATGTAATGCTGGCAGGGCCCTTAAATTCAGTAAAAACTAGCTTCCTTTTAAACATTACAATGTATTTGTCTAGTAACATTACATAGTGCCCCTCAAAAATTTAAATGTTTATATCATTATTATACATTTAATTTAAATTCACTAATTAAACATAAAATGGATACTTAACTTCTTTACAAAAGACAATGAGAAAAATATCTTATAATGCACGTTAAGATTAATGTGAGCACATAACAAATGATCTGTATTTAATTTCTTCAATAAAAATAGCTTAAAATTGATTACTACCTTAACTGGAAAATGACTAGATGTTATGTGAGCAGTAAATACATCAGGTTCAGATATTGAGATTTATTTCAAAATAAGTGATTGTATTATAGTAAAAGAAAATATTTGCTATACATAGACAAAGAAGCTACTGCTCTTTAACTTTTAATTCCCCCTAAGTATAGGCTAATGCAATTTGGGGACTAATCCAAATTATCACACACTGTTATCCCAGCATCATATACCCTAATCCTGCACCATACAACCATAATTCAGCCACCTTCCCAAAGCCCTACCTCCATATGTGTGGTGCTTTGTGGGACATCCAATAGAAGCCATGACAAGTTCATGCAGAAGCAGCACCTTTCACTCACCTTAGTCCCAAGGCAAAACATAAACTTAACCTACTCCCTGTAACAAACTGATGAGTGTATACAATGTGTTTATTCTTCTACCACTGAAATGAAATCTTGACATATTCAGCAACACGAATACAACAGGCATTTATTATGTTAAGTGAAATTAGCAACTCAATGAAAGGCAAACACCATGTATTTGTGTAGACTGAAAGGTTGATCTCAAAGCAGAACACAGTTGTTGGATAGAAACTGTGAGGGCTCAAGTGCAAACAATTTAGAAAAAGGACTCAATACAGAAAAGGGTAATGAATTATTGGTTTCCTTCTCACAGTAGGATAACTATTGGTTATAGCTATTTATGATGTGTTTAAAAATAACTGGAAATGGAGAGTCTGAAATTCCCAACATGTAAAAATAATTAATAATGGAAGAGATGGCCTTATAACCCCGTTGCACATTGAATTCATCACACATTGAATATATATATATATATATATATATATATATATCACACTATACTTGATAAATACATATATATGTCAGGTTTCAATAAAGGATATTAAATTTGAAAAAAAAATTAAAGAAAGTTTTAGAAAGTGAAGCAGAATTTGTTCCACAGAAGCACTGGGTTAAATTTATAAAAGTAAAGTGTTCCTTTAGCATACATAGTTGTTTATTAACTATTATAAGCAAGTGAAATATGATACAGTGTGTACAAGCAGATGTGTGTAGGTTACATCCAAATCCAGTGCTCTTTCATCTAATTTCCTTGAGCATCCATGGTGTCTTGCATGGGAGATCTTGGGATCCACTCCCACTGGGAAATCTTGTAACTGGAATGGGTTATGAATGTGAAGTTCATCTAAATAAAAAGCTAACAGAAAACTTTATCTTTTTTATAAGTATGTAATCATACTGATTCCTATAATGAGGAAACTAACATCAATTGTTATAATAATTTTCCCCTTTTGGTATGTTCCAGAGTAGGGTGTTATAAGAGAGTAGTTATGGTAGTTGTAAAATAGTTTCGAATTTCATTTTCTGTAGTTTCAGAAAAACAAAATCTAAAAGTAAAAATAACTCTGGCATTATCTTTAAAGGGTACAGAGATACTGTAGTAATGGTTATGAGATTATTGTACTTGATGAAATGAATTTGGCTCAACTTACTGGTTACTAAATAGGTACTAATTAAGATAATCAACTTTGGACTTAGCTTTTGTGTTTTTATGTTTTTACAATTATACACCCATATACATATGCAAAATACAATTCTGTAGATGTAGACATTTTCTGCTTTTACTTTTGCCTTTATTGCTTGAATTTATTTATCTAGTTCAAGTAACTTGTGTCATATTTTTCTGCTTTTCTATGCATACCCCAAAATGCCTTTTTAAATTAAAAAATACCAATTTATTGTTCACTCTATGTGTGTGTGTGTGTGTGTGTGTGTGTGTGTGTGTGTGTGGTACTGGGGCCTTCAAACTGAACTGCATTTCCAGTTCTTTTTCATCTTTATTTATTATTATTATTATTATTATTATTATTATTATTATTATTATTGTTATTATTATTTTAGAAAAGTTCTCACCACCAAGCTATCAAATTACCTGGGCTGGACTCAAATCTGTGATCCTCCTCACTCAGCCTCTCAGGGTGCTGAAATTATAAAGCATGTGCCACCAACATCAACACTGGTTTGACTTGGTCTTTATGGAAATTCATAGTTGATTTTTATCCAGAATTTGATTTTTGCCCTAAGGTCATTTCTGTTTTAAGAGCCTTTTGCTAGATGCAGATGGCATGAAAGGAAGATTTTTATTTTTCAATATAGCAAGTCCAGATGGAAAATGTTTCCAATAGATCTTGAATGAAACATACAATTGCTTCTTAGTTTATGATTATCGTGTAACTTCTCAGACATAGCAAAAAAATAAATCAGAGAGTGCCTGCAGGATTTTGCCTGGAAGTTTCTTTTACATAATTTATGAGATTTTTACAATGTAGGGGAATCTAAGGAGCCAACTCCATGAGGACACTCAGGTTTCTATTAATCCTTTTGAGGGGCTTGAGGTTTGTGAGCCACCCATTTTCCAAACAGAGACTGTATAAGATGTTTCATTAATGAGCTACTGGGGTCTAATTGGTAGAGCAGAGAGTAGTTCTTAGAGAAGAGTGACAAACAGGCAAAAAGGTGATGAATTTCACAGTTAAAATTTAAATAAATGAGAATAAACTCTGTTCAGTTGGATAAAGTAGGGAGAAGTAACACGGTCAGAGATTTCAAGGCTGTGCTGATTACTTTTCTCTTATTACTGTGGCAAAACTCCCAGTACTCAAAGTTAAGGAAGGAAAGGTTTACTTAGTTCTCAGTTGGTGAAGCTTTCTCAGCTGGCTGCAGGACAGTGGCACATGGCAGAGGGCAGCCATTGATGGGGGCTGAAGACAACAAAAATGACAAGAGCAAAAGGAGGGAGCACTAAAGAGGGCTCCTTCCCTCCCTTATACTCTGTGTAAACTAAAGTAGGTGTTGCACTCAGACCCATAATCCCAGTATAGGACCGTGAGCCAATCACTATAGAAGCCCACCCCATGACTGCAGGAGGCTGGGGAGGGGCATCTCGGTTTAAGATAAATTTCTACTCCTAACTGGTCTTATTTTCCATTCATAACACAATTGACTAATTCAGGTAAGTATACCTCTTTTGAGTAGGCCATTCTGTCTTTCATTCAGTAAAACAGAAAAGTAGCTCATCACAGATGCCATACATGACAGATATGCCAACGCATAACATCACCTACAAACCTTTAAACAAGGTTTAAGCGGAAACTATAAAATGTTAATGTTGACTTGCCTGAAAAATTACGTCTTACTTTCTACCTTTAAATACACAAATCACATCACCATAATTAGTAACTGGAGCATCCCATACCTCCATGAAGATACATTAAACATAATAATAGCTGCATGAATGATTTTTATATGGTTAGATTAAAATAGTAATTATTTAAAAATTCAAATCATTTTAAAATTCTGTAGTAATAAAACATAATTTGAGAAATAACTTGAAATACAAGATACAAATATATATAAGAAATATATCTTTTGTTAAGATTTATAAATCCTAATAAATTGGACCAAAGTGAAAATATTAGGTAGGACTCCAGTGTCCACACATGCAAGTCTCGGTTTTGTTGTTCCTGGGATGTATGTGGAAGTATTCATAGTCAGAGAAAAAAATCCCGCCAAAATGCTGGCTCTTGGCACATCGCGCAATTTAACATAAAGAGAAAGGCCCTCTTTGGAATTCCCTTTATTGATCTTCAGAAAAGATTGCATAAAAAAGTCACAGTTACCTTTGCCTCCAATTTGAAATCTCGTTATATATCTCAGAAAAGAACCTGAAAACTATAACCAGAGGCACATGGACTTACATTACAAGATAATGTCTGTTCCTTGGGCTCAGTTATATTCCAAAGACTTTCCCCTAGTCATTCATAAAAAAAGATTTTCTTACCAGTTTTCAAAATCGTCTGCCTTCTTTGTTCCCTTAGGAAGGTGGTTATATAAATTTCTGAATAACGATGAATTAATGGCTAATCAACTCTAGTGAATTTTCTTCCTTGTTGTAGTTTTTGTTTTCCATTTAGTGCATCGTTGTTTCTTTTTCCCATTTTAATCTCCCTCTATTTTCATGGACCTTCAGAGGGCAGAGAAGAGATTTCTGTTCACTTCGACAAAAGACTGAAAATAGGTTGGCACACAGAGGGTTCTCTGTGTCGTGAAGAACTCTGAGGTCTCCTTTCAGAACACAGACGCTGTGAGAAAAAGAACTTCAGTTTATTTTGACTTTGCCATTGCACGTTTCCCTGCACTTTCTACATAGATGAGGTTTGATAATTGTTCACAGAAAACCATTTTGGTTTAACTCAAAAATATCATTGCAGTACAGCTTTTCAAGATTTCACATAAGTGATGAGGTTTGTTATTAAAGACATCTATTTCTTTTCCAATCTAGAGATTTGGCAATGTCCTTTGAAAAACATATTAAGTTATTAACCTACTGAATTTATTTTCCAGGGAAATCTTAAAGACCATAGTTCAGATGTCTTGCTCCCAGGCCCTCACTAACTTAGATGAGGATTCACATGTGGCATAACTGCGAGCTCCCTTGAAAGTTCTGCATACTTTCTTTGCCAGCTCATAAGGTTTATAACACTTCTTTGTAAAAGTTTTGCTTTCATATGTAGAATTTCAAATAATGCAAGGACCTAATATTGTACAATATTAATCAAAATGAAATTGGACAATCTCTAGGCCAGATTTAGGGTGTTAGTCATTATCTCTGTAGCCTGCTACTCCACATTCTGAAACTCTTCTCTTATGGTATGGCCTCAAAGACATTAACACAAATTTCCTCAACAATTCAAGAAGCTGATTCCCAGGAACAAAGCTGCATCTAGCTCTGTGCTTTTCAGTCAACTGCAATATAGGTTTATTTATTAAAAGAAACAACCTCTCAGTCTTCCTGTTTCAGTTACCTCTAAGGCAAGTCCATATTGTTAGCTGGGAGTGAGGCAGGAACTTTTAGGGACAAACTTGTCTGTTTATAGGGTAAAACTATGCCTTTTTAAAGCATTTGTAACTCCCATATTGTTTTTCTTTTGTTTCAAGGAAGTGACTTGAGAAAAATGTAAAGGAAGTAATCCAAATCGCTAGATCATCATGGTTTATTGTTTTTAGCTGAGCTGGAGTAAACTTTGTCCATTATCAAGCTGTGTTGTGTGTAGACTCACTTCTTGTCTGCCATCTTTTTTCTTCTTTCTTTCTTTCTTTCTTTCTTTCTTTCTTTCTTTCTTTCCTTCCTTCCTTCCTTCCTTCCTTCCTTCCTTCTTTCTTTCTTTCTTTCTTTCTTTCTTTCCTTCCTTCCTTCCTTCTTTCTTTCTTTCTTTCTTTCTATGCCTGTAGTACACAGGACTCAGGGTCTACAGGGTCTCACTGTGTACATCAGCCTCATAGTCGTCCTGCACTTTTCAGCCTCCCAAGTGCTGGGATCACAGGCATGCACCACCACACCCAATTTCAATTGCTGTCTCAGTACCCTCTGTGGGATTGAACTCCGGCTGCTGTGCTGTGCCTAATCAGGTGCTATAGTCTGCTGAACTATGAGGCCTGCCCTATCATTTCTTTTAAATAAGTGATTATAACTCAAAAGTAAGCATGCCCTGTGATGTGCCCACCTCAACATGGGATGGTGAGTCTTCCCTATTCAAATGTGTGTAAGTTTCCCCAATCAACTCTTCTGCCATCTTTGTTTGGGACCACAGTGTTTTGCAGATTAACTCTACAGCTTTTCTTATTGTTTGCAATTATATAAACCTCTTTCCAGGCTTTCATCTTCTGTTTTCCTTTCCACAGTTTTACTCACCAAGAGATAAACCTAGAATTTGTGGTTACAGCCTCTGAGGGTGTCTTGAAGAGATCAGGAGATGGGGTCAGCTCTGCTTGGCCACATTTTCCTCACTCTGGTGCTCTTTCGCTCATAGGCCCAGGAGAGACAGAGCCAACCAAATCCTAGAGTAAAGTAAGAACTTCTGTACTTCATAAGAGGGTATGTTCTACATTTCGTCACAGTGATACTGAGCAAGACAGAAAATTTCTGGTCCAAAATTTTAACCACCAAGTATCTTCCATGATATCTTTCCAATTTGTCTATCAGGAGACATATTTTCCTTAAAAATCTGCATGATAATGGGACCAGAAAATGAAAAACTATGGTGTTTAAATTCTTATCATTTGAAAAAAAAATTGATGGCTAATGAGAAACACCTACTTTCTCATCAGTTTGTGAAAAATGAAATAGATTGCTGTAGTATATGAGCATGAATTATTCCACACAAAGGTGTAGATTTTTATGTTATACCACTACCTGTTTCATTTTCAATGCTGTATTTTCAGTACTAGTAGACTCAATTTATTTTTTCATGTGTTAACATAATGTTGACTTTGAAATCTTAAAAAAAGCTATTTTGAGGAATAGAGCAAATTTTTCTATCTTATCATTCATTTTGTATGGATCATAAGATAAGGTGGAGAGGAATAACACTGAAAAATTATTAATCACCAATCATTTATCTTTTTGATACCAACTAACAGTCTTATCTACTTTGGAATGTAGTCAGTGGCTCATAAAAGATATGCTTTAGATATAAAGAAAGTGATCTAAGTTTTGGTCCTGTGCTATCAAGGTGGTTGTTAGATTAAGCACACATCTGGAGTCTAGGCTGAGGGAAAAAAATTCAACTTCTGAGTCTAATCATGTACTTGGCAGAATTACTTTCCTTGAAGTTGTAGGACAGACAACACCAGATGTCTACAGACTGTTGGTGAAGTCTAGACACTGCCAGATCTTTGAGTCCACTCATATTCCTTTGTCACTTGGGTTTTTATTTATATAACTGTTTATGTCATCAAAGTATAAAGAAAATATTTTGGCTGAGTTTGAGAATATTGAGTTTTCTGAAACGATACTCTAAAGTATGCAGCTTGGCATGCTGCATGCTTTGAGTTAGAGCACACTGAAAGGTTTCACAAGGAGCTTCAGGAGCAAGGTCTCCTCTGATCTCTTCTGCCTTGCTGTCTTCTACACTGCTATCTTCTCCAAACCAAATGTAGAGATCAGAATTATTGTCCGGAATTTAGAGTTGTAGAAATAGAAAGAAATAGAAGCTTTTTTTTGGTATTTTGTTTTACAGAAGAATCTACTGAATGCTCAGTGTCTCACTGCTAGATCAGACTTGTAGCGATCTACCTGATTACAGCCTCCTGAGAGCTGGGATTACAGGTGTGCACCACCAAGCCCAGTCTTAATTTCCATTTCATCGCATCCTGGTGCCAGGGTCAGCATAGCAGTCCCTGGGGATTGAACTCATGACCCCTGTGTCTGCTTGCACATGCTTTAATCCACTGAACTAATTTGCTGGCCCTAGAAATAGAAGTTGTTCATTCCAAAATGAACCATAAAATCATAAAATAGAGAAAAATACTCTAACTTCTCTCATTTCACTCTTTTTCAAATAGCCACAAAGCAATTTTCTTGCCTACCTTGTCATTTAGTAATGGATCATCAGATCATCTTTCCACCAAGGTCTCCCTCTCATCTTGTAGGGAAACAAAGGTACCTCATGGAAGTTAAAAAGAATATGGAAAGATCTGCCTTACTTATGTCATCCTCTTAAGCCAGCTTCCATTAGAGCATGTGGTTGCCCCAATTACATTTCTATACAACTATTCATTATCAAGACCAAATTTGAAAACTGACAATTTTCATGAATCCTTTAAGTTTTTATTTTGAAATCATCTGTGTCATATAAAACTTAGACCAAATACATGTTTTATGCTTGTCTCTTTATCTTTTCCTGTAGGAGTAGCTTAGATCTCTATGATGGGTAAAAAAATCTATGCATGCTTCTAATCCTACATTAGTCAGGAGATGGAATTTTATTAATGAGTCTTTATGGAGGTGACACCCAATCACTGCCACCATATTTGAGTGACAGGAGTAAGTCACATTTTATGGGAGAAGATTAACACCAGTGCCCCCGTGTATGCTGAGCCTGCCACAGAGACCAGGTGTGGTGGTGCGCACCCATGATCCCAGAGCTGGAGAGGCTGAAAATAGGAGGTTCACAGCAAGTCCGAGCTGCATAGTGAGACCCTGCACCAAATAAGTTAAATAGACAAAGAAATAAATAGTAACACCAGGAGTAAAACAGGAGGTGGGGTTGATAAGGGTTTGTAGTGACTCCTTCACATGAAGAGAATATCAATATTCAATTGAGGAAGACATAAGGAATGGTGTGCTATTGTCACAGAAATCATGAGGACTACAGAAAATCAGATAGTTCCTAAAGATGTCTTTTATATAGTGCAACAGTTCATTGTGGTATCAGTTGATTTGATTAATAGGTTCTGAGGAAATTGGAGTCATACTTCTGGATGTGTCTCTGAGTGTGTTCCCACATATAAGCATTGTGTGGATGAATGCACAAGTTTTAAGTACAAATTAACTCTCCTAATATTTTGAAATATTCATAAAATAAACTTCTGAATAAATCCTCAGTTGCTTCTTTTTAATCGACATAACTCTCAGATGCAAGGAAAAATTTTTTTAATTTATGCCTAGATAAATTTCAAGTCAGAAGGAGATATAATTCCGAGAGGTTATATAAATAATTAACCTTTGAAAATAAGACTTGCTATGTTAGCGCACATATCAATAAAAATAATTACAAGATTCTATTCACCTTTAGCCAAGGATTGCAGTGGGCAATTTAGAAAGCATTTGAAATATTTGCATACTGTACAGGGTATTACACGGTCTCTTGTTCTTAGTATTAATAGACCAATCCAACAATGCTTTAATATTAATATGTAAAAAACAGCACAGTAGTCATTTGATTGACAAGCTCTGATAACCTTCTGAGAAAAATACGATATAGATTTATTGTTGAAGGCCTAAGACAATAAGCTTGTTTCATAAGAGGCTAATGTGTACCTTTAAACGGCAAAGGAAATGTCCAACAAAAACTTGACAAGGAGAAAATTATATTACTATAGGAAAAGATTCATTGTTTGCTTATTTGTACAGTAACTTATCATGATCAGAAAGGGATAAAATGAACACACATAAGTGGCAATTTTTTTTAGGTGTAAACATTTAAATAGCCTTTTGTTCAGTTTCAGTATGAGACATCACTGGCATTCTTTTTTTTTTATTTCTAGGAGACTTAGGATAATTATTATGTTCACCTACTTCAGTGTGTGTTAAATGGGAGCATAGTGACTCCATTGTTGAGAATAACCTCCAGTCTCCATAAGTGAAGGAGAAAATGGCACTTTTTTATTAGAAAACAATACCAAAACTTATCAAATTTTTATTTCCAATGATTTGTGATTCCCAATCTATTTTATTTCTATTACACTGAGGTAAGTAAGGAGATTTTGTTTATTCTAATCTCATAGACTAGGTGAACACCACAGAAAGGGAAAGGGAACTGTTGTGTTATAAAGGTACAGAATTTTCCCTCAGTAGCCGTTACTGCTCCAGCTTTTCCTCCTCATTTCTCAGTTGCACACTTTGCTGCCTGTTTTACAGGGAAGGATGCTCTGAGATGCTGAGCTACTCCAATACTCTTTTTAATAAGAAGTATGTCAAGGAAAATGCACATGAGTACTGTCTGTGTCTTATCAACTTATTTTTTAAACTATAAATTATGTAAATATAATAATTTATGTATAGTTTTCTAAGAAATAAAATCTTACTTTTCAAACAGCAACATTCCCAATCTGAAACCAATGTTTCCTTTGGAGAGTATGTTCACTAGTTACTTTGGATGAGAGGCAAGTGTCCTAAGAAATTTCTTAAGAGGTTCAAGAGAAGAGAATTAATAGGCTAATGTGTAAGCTGAAGTGCAATTTTCCCTGCTTTGTTGGTTTCTGGAGCAGAATTTTTCAGGATAGCAGAAGTGAGTAAAGGCAGAAGGAGATATTGACAGTAAGCACAGAGGGCTTTTGGATGAATAGTACAGATGACAAAGTGGAGACTTCATTTTATGTTATTTTATGCAGTGCAGTATGAGTTCTCTTGCCTCCCTCTCTATGACATTCTCAATAAACTCTATTGATTGCATATACATGAAGAAAATATTGGGATCATTTTTTGGAGAAGATGGTCCAGATAATGCCTCACAATCTATTCAGGGAAGAATTCATGTGAGCCTTAGGAGATGTGGTTCGCTTCAATAGCTAGTGTGAGAGAAAGGAAGGACAAACATAGTCACAAGAAGATCAAGCCCAGACCAGAGGCAGAGTAGAAGCCTCTGTGTCAGTCGGTGGATGTGCAGATTGGGATATGGAGTAGAAGCACAAGAATGTGGAATGTGCAGGATGGAAGACAGAATATGGCCATGGACGTGTGGTGTGTGTGGGTTAACTGTCTTTAAGCCAGGCATGCACAACATTTCTAAACACTGTTTTCTGGGATCCTACAAAATTTACCCAAAGCCGACTCTTTCCCAATATATTTCACAGATACAGACAAGTGATAACTTTGTCAAGGTCTTTTATTAACCTTCAGTGAGTCCTTTGAAAAACCAAAAAACTGTATTTGATCCTTGATCTGCCAGTAAAGCTGCCACACCAGGAAGCAGGATGTTCAGTGTTTAATTCAGTAAGCTTAATTTATTTTATTTTATTTTATTTTTATTTTTTTTCTTTAACTTTATTTTTATATTTATAGTATGGCCGGCTTAGCGCGCCCTGGAGGTGGGGCTGGCGCAGCATGTGGTGCCGGGAATTGAACCGCGATCCCTGCCGCCTCCTCCTAAGCTTTCCTAAACAGGTGCTTTAGTACGTTGAGCCATCCTGTCGGCCCTAGTAGGCCTAATTTAGATTGTTAATACTTGTTAATGTGTACATAAAAATTTGAATTGTGAATGCTGAACCAATACTGTGTGCTAGAATTTGAGTTGTAAAATTGATACATATAAAAGTACTGTCGCAACACATGTGTTCTACATGGTTTACTGCCTACACCGCTGAGCTCCTGAGGACTTCCTCATTTTTGCAGAGAAAAAAAAAACAAAAAACAAAAAACAAAAAGCAAAACAAGTTTAATGGGTTATTGAGTTCGCATGAAACCAGAATTTGGGGGAGATAAGACCATCCACCAGGACATACTGCTAACAGCAATCTAACTTGTTCCATCAGGCAGTGGATGCTATCTTTTGCATACATGTTTTTAGGACAGACACCCACACCGTTAGGAAAAGGAAGTGAGAACACCTCATTGCACATAGAGTATCTGAACTACATCTAGCATTTGGGGTGACCATTAATTAATTAATTAATTAATGTCTTTAGATTCTGATGATTTGCTATTTTGTTATTTTAATTCTTAAATACCTGAGTTTGAATTAATTACCAATCATTAGTTGCATTGATTTCTAAAATCATAGTTGCAGCATTCTTTAAATATCTATTTGTTTATGTAGAGTGAAATTCATCCTTTTAATTAGTATTATTCGCTTTCCTGGCCCCAAAATAACATCTAATACACTGGTCCACTCAGTCAATATTTGCAAAGTGGGCTGGAGGATGAAAGAATATCCATATTGTTTCATTTCTCTGAGCTGTGGGACAGCACACTTCTTTCCGAGTCCTCCTTCCACCCCTTCTTCCTGAACGCAGTCAAGAAATCACATAAGCAGGGTGGCTTTCATTTTCCTACTGAAGCAATAATCAAAATTCTTGCAGCAATCCTGCTGTCAGGATATAGAAGAAAACATTAGCTTGGAAAAGTCAATAGCCAAATGTGAAATGAGCTTCAATTTTTCCTTCTTCTTTTAAGATAATGAGAGCAAAATTAGTCCAAATGTGTTTCTGCTGTCTGGTTTATTTTAAGACAATTTCAGAAATAATTCTCCACTGTATGGTTCATGTTAAATTCTGAAATCATCAGTTTAACACTGGTGAGCTGTTACCTCTAAGTTAATTCAGATTCAATTTCAGTGAATAAAGGTACAAAGAAACACAAATTGCTATCTTCCTGGTTCAGAGATAATTCTGAAGAAATTGGAGACTAGGTGACAGGAGAAAAATTCATGAAAGTTAATTTAAATTAACAGATTGAATTTCATATGTCTTATGAGCTACTTGAATTTCCAGCTGGGGACAGTAACAGTTAAACAGCAGTCCCATTTAGAAGTCCTTCTCCACACTGGTATACAATCTTTGTGAAATCATCACTTAGAAACACATCAACACAGGTGCAATGGAATAGATCTGCACCATTTTTACATGACAGATGTGACTTTGCTAGGAATGCAGAGAAGGAAGGAAATGTTGACGATTTTAGAGGTATCTTGACTCAAGCAGATGTATTTTGGATGAGAGCAATATTTGGTGATACAGCTACTTGGAGACATCAAATAAATATTTTAGCAAGCAAGATAAAATCCAGAATGATTTCCCATAATAAAGAATGTCCAAATAATTGAAATAATTATAAGTATTGTTTAAAAGATAGTTTTGGGGAAGTTTCTTCTCATTTCCAAAACTGATTCACTATTTGAAAATAGTAGTGAGTTTGGAATTCATAATTTACAAATTCCAGATCTGAATTAATTTTGCATTTAATTTCCATTACAATGGCTAAAATTTAGGTAGCAGTAACGAAGCAGGAAAGAAAATCGTCTATATAAAACATAAAGGATATTGGCTTGTTAAATTTCTTTCTCTGAGAAATGTGTGTTCATCTCAGATGCCCATTTGTGGGTTGCGTCTTTGAATTTTGTGACTATAATGATTTTTAGTTCTTCATTGATTCTAGATAGAAGGCACTTTCTGAATAGTTACTAGTTAAAGTATTTTTGAAATTTGTGGGTTGTCTTTTCATTCTGTTGATAATTTCTTTGGAGGTGAAAAAACTTCTTATCCAGAGGAGGTCCCAGTTGTTGATTCTGTCAACTGTTAAATGTGCATTTTTTGTTCATGAATTCTTTGCCTATCCCAATGTCTTCAAGATTTTCTCCTACTTTTTCTTCCAGGAGATTTAATGTATCTCTCTCTCTTTTTTAATGTCCATTTCCCTCTTTCCTTTTTTTTTTTTAGGGTCTCAATACTGAATCATAGTGATTCTCCTGTTTGTACCTCCCAAGGGCTGGGATTACAGATGCGCGCTATCACGCCCAGTCTCGCTGGCTCAGGGCGCTCTAGAGTGGGGCTGGCGCGGCACAAGGGGCCAGGAACCGAACCCCCGCCTCTGTGCTTCCTCTAAGCAAGCGCTAAATCCGCTGAGCTTTATCACTCGCCCTTGTATCTTTTTTAATATTTAGATCTTTAATCCATTTTGACTTTTGTTTAGTGCATAGTGATAGACCTGGGTCAAGTTTTAATTTTTGGGATATGGAGAGCCAATTTTCTCAGCACCATTTGTCAAAGAGGCTATCTTTCTTCCAGTAAGCATGAGGGGATTTGAATGACCTTGGGAGATACAAAAGTTACATGTTTTGATACACAGGTCATGCTTAAACTTGCCCTTAACCATCCAGCAGAAAAGGTTAACCACAAGGCCTTTAATGGAAAGCTACATTAGAATAATGAGCTGTACAAGCCTTAAGTTAACAGCTTCTAGGGGCTGGGGAGATAGCTCTGAGGCACAAGTGCCTGCTGGGCAAGTGCAAGGTCATGAGTTCGAACCCTGGTCCCACAAAAAAAAAAGTTAACAGCTTCTAACACTGCCAGTTTTACCAATAACCCACTGCGATTATCAAACATTGGATTATGTATACAGCTACTTTCTCTTAGTTCAATGAGAAGAAATCTGGTTGTACAAATAATGATTTGAAAAATTATGACATCTACACCCTGTGCTCTGTATAACTAATAGGAGGACAACGCTATGCAGTGTATCAAATATTGAAATGTAGTACTAACATGTTTAGAAACTTCCACATTGTTATACATTGTTATTTCTTATTAAAAGTAATAAAAACAAAAAACAATAAAACATAAAGAGTGAATTAAAAACTGTATATGTATGTGTTGTGAAATATGTACATCCACTATTCACACATACAAATATGATTTCATGTACCCAAAATGGTGAAATGAGGCATGATTGTTTTCTTTCACAGAATGTCACACATTAATCTGAGAATCAAGTTACCATACTAAAAAACAATATTATTTGCATTTGAACATTGATTCCAACCAGTTTCACCTAAACTTTTAAATAACATTTCCAAATTCAAATTGGTATTTACTCATTCATGCTTTTGATACTGTGATAATATTTAATTGCTGTCTTTAATCTTATGAATAATGTACAATTTACTCCCCAAAGTCATTTCTTTCACCTCATGAATATTTGTGCAGTATATTCTTGTACTCTGGTTTTTCTTTATGTTTACACAGCGTCCTATAAGGTACTCGAACACAAATTCGTCAGGCTGAGT
This sequence comes from Myocastor coypus, assembly GCA_004027025.1. Classification (NCBI taxonomy): domain Eukaryota; kingdom Metazoa; phylum Chordata; class Mammalia; order Rodentia; family Myocastoridae; genus Myocastor; species Myocastor coypus. Next base: position 65,914 of record PVJA010002419.1, on the reverse strand, counting down.
ATGCTGTCCACCATTCAAGTCTTTCTGATGTTTCCTTACCACTAATTTTCCTGACAATAAACACCTACATCAGTTTGATATTTAATTACAAGCTTTGTTACCTCCCTCAGGCATCTATGGTATAAGTGCTTCACAGGCTCCGCCTAACTGTATATCTCAGACGTGGTCACTACTATGGTTTTCACATAGGCTCTTCTATTTATTAGCTTTTGTACATGTGTAATCAAGGGTTTCTCAGGATGGCTGAAGAGTGTTCATTCTTCTGTGGAATTTTGGCTTACTGTGACTCATCTTATTAATAGACATTGATTTGTCCTTGAATTCTGAACTAGAGAAAAGAGTAATATGACATTTAGGGGCTTCCAGAGTTATCAGAGAAAGTCCTGAGATATCTGACTTCACGTTTTGAATTATTTTTGAAGCTACCAAGAAGCCAGCAGCTCTGCTCCTCCTACCACAAGACTTAGGGAGAGACCTGTGCAGGTGCTCTGTGAAGGGATTCTTTGAGTGGCTCCAGCTAGCAACTATTTCTTTTCATGAGTGAAATGACTGAGCTATCTTGATGCTGAGCTTAACGAAGCATCTGATGGTATTCACAGCAGCAGGGGGAGGGAAAACTTTTCAGCCAAGTCCATGCAAATTTTAGGTCAGTGAGAGACAAGCACACATTGTCCTGTTAAGTCAATACAGATTAGTTTGCCACAAAATAACAGGTAACCAGAATGTCATGCAAAGAAAACAATGTTTTACAGATATATTATTCAAATTAGCCTAAATATAATAAAGTAATAACATATAGTATTTTTTAGCTGTTGGCACTGAAAGTGAATCATCTTGCTAAGCAAAGCAAAAGTTATTGGGCTAATAAATTGTCTCAATTCTTTTCTCTAGCTTGTTGCTGATGGCAGTTAAATTGATGATCTTTAATAATGGGAAAGCAGGTGTGAGGAAATAAATAAATAAATAAATAATCATTGAGAGCAAGATCCTCTGATTTATTGAATGAATTAAATACGTCTACATGCAGCAGTGCCAAAAGTTTTCAAGTCAGTGAATGCAATTTAAATTGACCATTAACTATAATTTATATGAAACAACTTGTTTATGTCTATGTCTTTAATTTATCTGAACTGTTTCCAACTGAACTGCCCTCAAACAGTGGAGTCAAATGTTACTTGAATAACAACTACACAAACACAGATAGTCATTAGACTTCAAATGTTATCTTCTCAGAGATCAAACACACACACACACACACACACACACACACACACAGAGTCTACACTGTAGCTCCTCAGTTTCACCTCTTTCCTAGTTTTTTGGGGGAGCTTTAGAGTTGTCTGATGTTCTTTCTTTATACTGCTGTCTCTACTGCTTTGCAATCTAAATTACAGTGGAGTACGATCTCGGTCTCCCTTGTCATACCTTCATACATTCCCTCTTGTCCTTCTCGGCCTTTGGATGCTGCTTAGGTAGATCAGGTTTTAAACGTGCTATTTTAAAATGGTTTAGAATTTTTAAAATGTACCACATTGACCACATTATTAAAGCAGAGCAACAACAAAATAAGAATAACAATGTCTTTCAAAACAGAAACATCTTTCCCAATCTGCCTTTCTCATTTATAAAATCCCATTTTCTGAATTTTTTTTTCTTACTATTTTCTTTGTCAGTACCAGGAATCAAACTCAGGGTCTAATGCTTGCCAGGAAGTCAGTACATCTCCTGCTTAAATCCCATTTTCCAAATGTTTTCCCTTTGATATTTTCCAAGAATTTTAAGCATTTCATAGAAAAAAAGGATGAAAGATTCATAAGATCTGGGTCCTGGTATGAGGTTCCTGGCATCAGTTAGATCTATGATCAAGTTTCTTTCTTTGTTTCTTTCTTTGTTTCTTTCTTTCTTTTCTTTCTTTCTTTCCTTTCTTTCTGTATTTTTTAGGGAAAGGTCTACAGGGTGTTCAGAGTCTCACTACTAGATGGAACTCATAGTGATCTGCTTGCTTACAGTCTCCCAAGAGCTGGGATGATAGGTACGTGCCACCATTCCCAGTCTCAATTGCCATCTCAGCGCACCCCTGGGGACAGGACATTCACTACAGGCCCAGGGACCAAATCCCAGCTCCTGTGGCTGCTTGTAGGTGCTTTAATCTGCTGAGCTACTTGGTAGACCCTTAACCATTTTCTTTGCAGATATTTCTTTATAAAAAATGTTCTATTGGCAGCTTGCTGTTTCTCACTATAATGACAGAAGTTGGCTAAATTCCTGCATGCAAGACATACATTTGTGTATGTATACAAACATGCTGTTCCGGTGGATACACACAGCCCTTTTCATCTATTTCTGTTTCCCTAATATATTTGGTTAACATGTCTTCATAACAAAAAATGAGAAAATTCAGTGAAATGCTACTTAGTTTACTTAAAGAAACTTACTGATTTCTTCATTTGTGGACATGTATTTTTTAAGCCCTTGTATATATCTACTAGATGAAGTTCTGGTTATAATAAATAAAGTGCCAAATAAAGCAGACACATTTCTTTAAACATTTACATTTTAATTTGATGTTAAAGACTATTGAAATCTGTATATGTTCATGATAGTTTTATTTTATTTTAGTTGTTATATTTCTATGTATTTATTACAGGGTCTAGAGTCTTACTGGGCTAATCAGACTCATAGTCATTCTCTGGTTTTTAGCCTCCCAAGTGCTGGGATCACAGGAGCTTGCTACCATGCTGAATCTCAATGGCTGTCTCATCGTACTTCAGGAGCGCGGCTGGCACAGCATGCTGGGGATTGAGCCCCCAGCCCCTGTGTCTGCCTAAGCAGGTGTTTTAGTCCACTGGACTATCTGGCTGGCCCTTTTTTGATAATTGCTAATGATGTATAACTACCTCACCAATTAAAAATTGTACCCCAAGAGTCTTCAGTCATAGTCAATCATATTTAATTTTTGAGCAGGGTTTCATTTCTGTTCCAAGAGTTTGAGGAACTAAGGCAATTAGGGCATTACTGCAGTCATATGATGCATGGATTTGAGTGCAATGAGGTAGGGAAACTACATGGGCATTGGAGTAAATCGGTGCTTGTCTCAATAGGTGAGTATCATTACACAAACAAGTAGGTTCGTGAACAGGGAAGAAAGCCTGTTCCTACTACTTAGTTGTTCCTGTCTCATTAATAAATTTGTTATTGTGGACTCTTGTGTGAGTGGCATCACCTACTCAGTAAGCCTAACGCTGGGCCAGGGACAGAAGTTCATAATAAAAGCCCTATAGATGACATCTCTGAGCTCCGTTAGAAAAATCAGTCTTAACATTTGTCACTTTTTCTCCTGACTGTAAACCCTATGCATCTTCCAGAGGCAGAGTAAATAATTACACGGCTTAGGATCACACTGGAAAATTGTGTCAAGGGGCAGAAAAGTCAGGAAAGAGTATTGATACTGAAAGAAATGTGTAGTAACTCCTTCTTAAAGTTTAGATTGCATATGTCATGGGTTATTAATGACCACAGCTAACATTTCTAGTAGTTATAATCCAAGAACTACTTAGTTATAGTTCTAAACAAGTCTCTCAATATTATGCATATTCACTAGGTAGGTGCAGAGTAGAGGGAATTCTCTAGCAATAACTCTTTAGTTGTCCTGAGGCATTCTCAGAATGTCACCCAATAGTCAAAAAGTCAGAAATATTAAAACCACATAAGGTATTTAATGAAACCTGTGTAGATATTATAGTCTTCATATACTTTCAAAGTTCATCAATCATATGGAATTATCACACGAAATATGAAAAGAACAACTATTCAAGTTAGAGAAGGACAGTTTTCAGAAAGGAGTCGCTCCTTTGATACAGAAGTTAAATACCCCATCATCTCCTACAGTCCTGAAAATGTGAAATTCAGGTTAATGTATTTCTACCAAGATCAGCTCAACAAAATACATAAATCGTCTTTATAAATATTTCTTCCTATATTTAGTCACTCTGTTAAAAATATACCAGTTAAAGAGTGAAATATTCAGGGGCTGGGGAGATAGCTCCGAGGCACAAGTGCCTGCTGGGCAAGTGCAAAGTCGTGAGTTCGAACCCTGGTCACACACACAAAAAAAAAAAAAAAAAAAAAAAAAAAAAAAAAAAAAAAAAAAAAAAAAAAAAGAGTGAAATATTTGCTTATTATCTTGAAATGAATATGTTTCAAAGCATTCACCCACTAAATCAATTAAAATGGTGTATGTATCATCTTTAATAGGTATTTTATGCACTGAGAGATTTCTTTTGTAATCCTCTGCCAGTTAAACTTCCTAGAGTGAGGCACAAGGAAATGTCTACACAATGGCATAGTAAAACAACAGCCCCACTAATAAAATGAGCTACTTCTGTGAAGGGAAACACTGAAGGAGAATCAGCTGAGCTGCAAGCCCTAGGAGGAGCTGCAGGACACAGCTGTGAAGGAAAAGTCAGGAGAGAAAAAGATGTGGTCTACGCTCTCCACCCTACTTTCTGATTTTGCTTGAAGTCAGAAACAAGCCAGATCAACATTTATTATGTGCGTGTGCATGGCAGGTTCATGAAAATGAGTATAAAACCTTTGAAAAATGCATGTTGCTTAATAATAGTAGTAAAACGTTATAACCCAGGAATACAATGTCCTTGGAGTCAACGTTATATACTCAGCCTCATCTTATCTTGTTGCACTCTACATATTCATAGTCTGTTCAGCACAGCCTCACCACTGACAGCTCAACTCATTATGGCAAGGCAAGGCACACAGCAAACAAGCTGCAAACATATATCTCGGGTCCTAGGTTGTCAGCAAAGGACAAAGTAATAACGTGGGGGACTCTGTCCTTGCTGAAATTGGGTGATATTCAGTCCTCTGTGTCCAGTCCTATTTTGAGTTGCACGTGCATATTTGCTTTTGCAGTTTCCATCTAAAATTAAGATAATGTTAAACAATACATGAGAATAAATAGAAACAAAAGGTGAAAAGGAAGGGGATAAAAAGAAGAGATTATTTGTTAAAATGAAATTAGAAATCAGGTTTTCCAGGCGGCATAGCCAAGAGTAAGCTTTCACGTTATATAACGAATAGCAACAGCTGGTGAAATTCTATAAGAGGTTCAATTTATATCTTCAGTTATGTCTCATAACAAGCCTAGAGGTTGTGCCTGGAGCAATAAACCCATTTTCATTAATTGCAAATACTCAGATAGTAAATAGTATTTCTTGAGGGAAAATAAAAACACAAATAAATTGGTAAGCAGAGAAGCAGCAACACACACACACACACACACACACACACACACACACACGTGTGAGATCTTAGCATGTACCAGAAGTATGAGTACTCATGACAGGATCAGCCTGACTGTAAGTGATGGGGTTAAATTGTGGAATGGAAAGGGACAGCACTTGCTTTAGGGATGTAGGCAAGAAGCTTCGATGTGACTGTGAATATTCAATTAAACTCCTTAATCAAGGACATGAACTCATTAGAGAGAAAGGCATTTGAAGTGCAGGGGCTGGTTCTTCACTAACTCAGGCTTAGTGGACTCCGAGCAGAGGAGGTAAGCTTTCAGGCTTGAGTTTGTCTCTGGCCCTGTGTTTTTCAAGTATTTTCATACATGGAAAAACAGACAATGTAGAGACTAATAGTGTGGGTGTGGTGATGCATATCTGTAATCTCAGAGTAGGGGAGGCTGAAAACCGGAACATCAGCAGGAGTCAGATATGCACAGTGAGACCCTGTACAAAATACACAAGTGAAAAAAAAATCCTCAAACAACCCAACTTAGAGACTAATACTAAGTATTTCAACCAGTGTAAGTTCTAATATAAGTTCTAACTATAAATTCCCACATAATAGTTAAAGCAATGATAGAATTAAAATGTACTTAATCATTTTATGCTTTCTGTTGTGTTCTCACATAACAGATTGAGAAACCTCCTTCATACTAAAATCAACAACAAAATAAGATTGACATGTTTTTCATGAATTTTACAAAATTTTATAAGGAAGCCATTGGGAGGTTTTCTTTTATTCTTACTTGGAGTGCCAGGATTAGCCACAGGTGCTTGACTGAATTTCCTTAACTGCTATTGGTTTAGATATATTTTTTCCTTTTTAAAAAAAATTATGGGTCATACTTTTATATAAATATTTTCATTTTAAATTCTACATGTATTAAATTCAAATTCTTAAATCGTACTGATCTGAGACTATGGAAGTATTTCCTGAATGAAGATTTTTGTTGCTGTTCTCACATTCTATTGATAAAACTTCAAACACTGGGTTTCTTTTATATGTCTTCTGACTTCCTTTCACTAGTTTTAAAGACGTTTTCCCCCCAATATCCCCTGTTTTATCTTCTCCAACAGCGCTTTTGTTAGCCAGCTTCTCTGCTCATTTTTAGTGACACTTGCTGGTATTTTTAGCATAGGAAGTGGCATATAGTGAGAGTATGGAATCTGTTGTCTTCTACTAACGTGAGTTGAAATGTAGTCAACAGAGCCAGTGAGCTATAGCTCAGTGACCTAAAGCACCTGCTTAGGCAAGTTCAGGTAGGCAGAGGGGAGCATGGTTCCATGCCCAGCACCACACTCCAAGCCTGCCCCAACCTCAGGGTGGGCTGAGCTGGTAAAAATAAATAAATAAATAAATAAATAAATAAATAAATAAATAAATGAATGAATGAATGAATGAATGAATGAATGAATAAAAAAATAATAAACTTTAGTTAACAGTCTGGATCTTTTTCAACATTTAATCTTAAGCATCCCTCACAGCAAGACGAAAATCATCTTTATTTGAAGGCTAGTGAGTTTAACTCTTTGAGCATAATTCTTCCTATGATTTATACTGACTTTTCCTGAACCCTGAATGAGATTTTTCACTAATTCTGAAATTTAAATCTTTCTCAGCTAGTACATTCCACTAGATTTGCTAAGGATTCTGGTGTGTGTGTGTGTGTGTGTGGTGTGTTTGAATTAATCTTACTGTCATGTAACTTTCAGTAGGATGTTTTGAAATATAAAATTTTATCATGGCTGTTTCATTTCCCAACATGATGTTTGTGCTCTTAAAAGACTACATTTGTTATTACATTGCATTTTGCCAGAATATGATTAGATACTCTTCGTTTCTTATTTTTATCAGAACCTTGCACTTTCCAGGAAGCTGCAGTGCCATGGCAGTAGGTCCCAGCCCAAATCTATACAACCTTCGACAGCAGGCAAAGTAAATGTGTGTGAGATGGTGTATTTCTCTCCACTGTTGTTTGCAAGTCCCTTTATATTTAATATTGATATATTCTTTTTGAAATACTTTTTATAAAATGTATTTAGTTCAGGGTCTACAGAGTCTCACTACAGAGATCGGACTTGTAGTTATCCTTCCTCTTTTTCAGCCTCCTAAGTGCTGGGATTATAGGTGAACACCACCACGTCCAGTCTCAATTACATGTTCAGTGCTCCCTGGGGGCAGGACAGGCAGGGCATGTTGGGGATGGAACCTCCTACCCTGAATCTGCCTAAGTGGGTGCTTTAATCTGCTGATCTATTGGGCCCTCCCAGAAATACTTTTAATCTGTAAACATTTGGGGCATTTATTCTGTTCGTTTTAGACCAGTGAGTATAAACGTTTTCCACTCTGATTATTTGGTAAATTTGTTTCTCTTCTATATAACTCTTGTACTTAATAAAAGGCACTGAAGCTGGGTGTGGTGGTGCACACCTGTAATCCCAGCACTCGGGAGGCTGAGGGCTGAGGCAGGAGGATCTGTGAGAGTTCGAGACCAGCCTGGGCTACAAAACTGAGCTAAAGGCCTGAACTATACAGTGAGACCCTGTCTCAAAAAGACAAAAAAAAAAAAAAAAAAAAAAAAAAAAAAAAAAAAAAAAAAGGCACTGAGTTTCAAAGTTTTTGTGACTTTATGTTTAAATTTTTTGTTAATGTTAGCTAAGTCATTTTTATTCCTAATAATATAGATATTTTGAGTACATTGCTTTTTTTTTTGAATTTTGCTCTCCTTTTTTTACATTTCTTTTATCATTTTTCCTTAAAAATCTTCTTAGTATATATATATATATATATATATATATATATATAAAAGAATTTATACCTGGATTTTTAAAAAGTATAAGTATAATCTGGAAATAAATTTTTTAATTGGCAAATTAACATTTTTTAATAAACATATTCTCCAGTATTAAGAGTGGTAGATAATTTTTAACCCTAAACTTGCACTTCATTTTACTCCTACTCCTGCTTTCAGTAGACACGTCTTACAGATATGACTTACTAAAATATTAATGACTGGAACTGCAAAGTTTCACAGAATGAATATACATGTGCCAGACATCTCCATAAAGGACAGGGTGTTAGCAAGCTCTCAGGTCACCTCATTGTAATTTCTTCTTTCGCAAGCAAATCAATCTCCATATTTTTAGTAGCATAGATTAGCTAGGCATGTTTCAGTTTCCTCAGCGTAAAATTTATGCCTTGTACTATGATCATAATTGTTTCTATTTTTCTTGCTGCATTATTTGTGAATTCTGTAATGACTGTTGTTTAGGTCATTAATTTCCTTTTGTATCTGTTATCCATTTATTCTTTCAGTGCCAGCACTGTGACTATAGTATCTTCCATTCCAGTTTGAGCTTTTTGCACCTCCTTCCTGCTCCGACTATACTTGGTGTTTGTTCCTATGGCAGTGGCATTGAGATTCTGGTGGCAAATGCACTTTCAGCAGGATTGTTTTATAAGTAGTACTGTGTATCTTGGTGAGAGAAATTATTCCTTTGGTGTGAATTTATTTCTGCTGAATCTAACTGTTTTCATGTTTCCTGAAACAGAATTCTGTTAGCTAGTCAGCTTTATAAGAATACACTCTAAGGATATGGCTTGTACGTCCCTTGAGTATTAGAACTTCACTCTCCAACGAGGATATCAATTCAGTGACTTTCTGAAATCAAGAAGCACTGAATAGATATTATTGTTCTACCTTTAGTTTATCATTTGTTTGTAGCTGCCAGAAATTTTCACTCATTTTAAGGTTTATACTTCCACAAGAGAGACATGTGACTAAAAACACACCATCTATTTTTTAAAAAAATTCTTCTCACTTCTATAGTTTTGTAATATTTTAAAAAATTATAACTGATATAAATCATACAATTTTTTGTAAATATTTACAATAAGAAATAAGACAATAAGAAAATCTGCAATTTAGATTATAATCTGAAACTATATAAATACATTTTTTTTTTTTTTTGGCTTTTTGAGACAGGGTCTCACTGTGCAGTTCAGGCTGGCTTTGAGCTCACTTTTGTAGCCCAGGCTGGTCTCGAACTCGCAGCGATCCTCCTGCCTCAGCCTCCCAAATGCTGGGATTACAGGCGTGAGCCACCACGCCCAGCTATAAATACATTTTAATTAGAAATTTATTTAGCATAAACATAGCAACAGAAATTTCTGAAAAGCAAAATTAATGTAGAAAATTCTTAAATTTTGAGATAAGGCCTCACAATGTGGCTCAGTCGGACTTTGAATTCATTATGCAGCCCAAACTGCCTTGAACTTGGGGTGATTTTTGTGTCTCAGCCTCTCCAATGTTGAAATAACATTCATGTGCTTGGCCTAGCTAGGCAAATTGTTTAATTATATCCATGTAAAGAAAAATGGGACTATTCTCTTTATAAAACTAATTTAAAAATAAGAGGCATGCTTCTAAGTAGAATAAATGTAAAATTGGGAGATTATTAGCAAGCACCTAGAAAACAAAATGAAAAATTAAATATGCCCTTAATCTGGTTTGAATGAACTATTGTATATATATTTCCATTTCAACATGAAGCTATACATTAAAAAAGAAAACAAACTATAGGTACAGGAATCAAATTCTGTTCCATCTATTAGAAAAAATTTGATTGGGAAATCACCAGGCTGACGTGGCTCATATAATTTTTTTCTGAATAAAGCAAATTGAAAAGCAGGAACCTGTACAACAAACAAGTTTAAATACTCATCCACCACGAAGAGACCATCAAGGAGCACTGTCTCTGACTTCCAGCCAAAGCAGCCCCACTTCTTCCTGTAGCCAACCAAGAAATTTCTTTACTTCCTTTTAGCATTCGACTTCTAGCAGCCTCTGTGCTTCCTTTGCTAAAGCAGAACTCTTAAACCTCTTTCAGTCCTAAGTTTGCCTGATTCATAAATCTTTTAGTGGTAAAATAGACACCATGTAATTTATTTCCTGTAAAGGTTTCTTTTGGCATATCAAAGGAGCAGCACAGTGTAGGCATTCACAGCACACACTTTGCAGCCAGACTTCCAGGTGGCAAACAGTGATGACTGGTGACGTACGTGTTCTAAGTCAGGCTATGTTACACCTCTCTACTTGTTTTGCTTTCTGTAAATGAAGAAAACTATTTAGAAATTGGTAAATAATTGAACTAAGTGATTAAACACTTACTAAGAAATATGTGGTACATCTTAGGAATAGTGTGGTTGGCGATTCAGGAGAAACCCATGCATGTGGTGTGATGCTTTATGTCCTGGGCCTCCTCGGTTTGCATGTAAAGTAGCATTTTCCCACAAGTGATAGGAAGACTTCTGATTTGCAAGGGATCTAAGCAGCATATCACCCTTTTTCTCACCATACTGTTTTTTTTTTTTTTTTTTCCTTATGTTTAATGTTTTCTAATCCAGGCAGCAATTTAAAGAAAAAATAATAATTAAAAAGACAATTATTTTTATCTTGTAAGTTTTCAGCACGTTAAGTTCAAAGAGCAGTAATTTACTTCCTAGAGAATTTATAGCAATAAAGTCAACATATCAGTAGATGGAATGATAATTCTCCACTATTAACATAACATGTGGCTGCAGGTCAGCAGTAGGAATCTAGTACCTCAGAAATTAAATTGTCTGAGATGACTTATATAATTTAGTCAAACTACTATTTTAGCTACTACTTCATTCTCCCTGCTATTTTATTATAATTAGAAAGAGAAATGGTCCTTGAAAGATAGCCCAGTGGGCTAAAGTGCCTGCTTTGGCAAGCACAGGGTTTGATTCCCTTTGCTCCATGTTGCGCTGGCTCAGCCTCTGAACTCGATGAGCCAGTGACCACATCTGGACGTGGTGGCACACACTCATGATCCCAGTGCTGGGGAGGCTGAAACAGGAGGATCACCAAGAGTCTGAACTGCTCAGTGAGACCATGTGCCAAATAAATAGATGGAGAAAAAAAGGTTAATTAAAAGAAAGAGAACTCAAAGAAATGTTGAGAAATATTATGAAGTAAAAGAATATAGAGTCTGCAAAATTATTTCTACCTATTTTACAGTTGTTTTATTAATTACTACAGGTTACATTCAGTGGAAAAGCTGAAATAACAAAGATTGACAGTGTTAACAATGTAAAGTAGTGCTCAAAACCATTTTGCAGATTATACGTAGTACTCCTTACATTTTATTCTTTCATTCAGTAAAATAATTATTAGTGTTTAGGGAGATTATATAAAGATAGGTCATACATTGCAGAAGTTGGTTTTACTTATTTGGTTTTACTCTTTGATGCAAAATAGTGAACAACAATAATGACAATCTTGCAATCTAATAGTGCAGGAATAACCAAGTTTTACTGAGAACCTTAGAAAAACAAGACACGTCAGCCTATTAGAGACATGAGGCACGGACATGAAGATACAGAACACAATGGGTATTCATTCATCCAACAAACTGCCTGAGTGCTCATGTATGCTGAGTAGGAATTTGCACTGCTGAAAAGTAATTGAGAGAAGAGACATCCTGAGAGCATCAAACTCTGACCTAAGTTAACTGGAAAAGCCTTACTGGGATATTGTAGGATGCATACAGTAGCAATCCTGGGTAAGTCTTGTAGGTATTTGGAGAATGAGCAAGTTGGACTTTTATAGGAAAAGGTGAAAAGATTCTAAGATATTGGCCTCCATGGGTATTCTATAGAGGGCTGGCCGCCAGGGGTGCATGTTGTCCCAGAGTTGGTGGAGCAAAGAGTAGGACACATCCTACCTGGCTTGTAGGTTTTCATAAAAAGCTGGTTTTCATTATCACTGAAATAAGTTTGGTAAGGAAACTCACATGATCTAGTTGCGATTTTTTTGTTTGTTTATTTGTTCAAGCAAGATCTCATTGTGTGGTTTGGGCTGTCCTTGAATTCATGATATAGGCTCAGGATGGCCTCAAACATGTGATGATCCTCCTAACTCAGCTGCTTGAGTACTGGGGTAGTAGGAGTATGCTACAATGCTCATCTCTGCTTGTTATCTTAAGAGTTTTAGAATAAAGAATAGGCTAACATACAGGATATTTGAGGCCAAAGATAAAAATCAGATGAACTGATTTTGCAAGCACTGCAAAAATACAGAAAGACTCATGATTTGAAATTTGTGATAGCAGTAAAAAGGGTATAAGTAATTTGGAAGGTTAATTCTTTTCTCTCTCTTCTCTTCTCTTCTCTTCTCTTCTCTTCTCTTCTCTTCATCTCCTGTCCTCTCCACCCCTCCTCTTCTCTTCTGTTTCTTTCCTTCCTTCCTTCCTTCCTTCCTTCCTTCCTTCCTTCCTTCCTTCCTAGCTTCCTAACTTCCTTCTTCTCCCAGCACTGACTGAATTTGTAGATTATGCTGACAATTCAAACACTGAATGGGTTATAATTTTAAAAAGTTTCTTAGAAGATAGCTCAGCTCCATAAGAACTTGCCTGGCAAACACAGGTTCCTAAGTTCAATCCCTCATACCAAACAAAACAGAACCAAACATAAAGCATAGTTTCTTGATATTATTTCTAAAAACATGGGTTCAGTATGTCTGATATAAAATGTGTATATTATATATATGCATATATATTATGTATGTTCACATACTTGATTGGTAAGAGCAAAATGTAAAATAATAACGATAATTTATTTCAAATAACTATGTATAGGAATAGTCCCCACATTAATAATAGGCGCACTGCTTTGAGGCCAGCTGCTTGTTTTCATAAATAACTTTTTTTTTGGAACACAGACATATTTGTTTGTTTATGTATTATATGTGGCTGATTTCACCTTATAGCAGCAGATTTAAGTAGCTGTGACAAAAAACCATATGGATCTGGAGCCTCAAATGGGAATGATATAGTTTTTTTAAAGTGAAGTTTGAGCTGGGTGATAGCTCATTAGAATAAGTGCTTGCCTGGCAACCACAGGACCCTGAATTCAATCCCTAGTACTGGAAAAAAAAGTGAAATTTGCTTGTTTTCATTATAGGTAATGATTTTCATAAACACAACCATACACCAACATGATAAATAAACTGAAGTGGACTGAGTAGTGCAGAACAAGAGATGCAAATCTCAAGATCAATACTGGATCTTTGAAGCCCATGAAAAGTCTTTGATGTGGCTTCATAGTAAGGACTGATTACTCGGTGTGTGCTCGTGAGACTCTGCAAGTAAGAGTGACTTCCTGGACCTCGTGGGGCTCCAGGGTCTTCATGGCAGTAGGGCTCCTTGTGCTCCACTGAGTAACCCCGGGGCAGGCATTTTCATGAGACTGTGATGTAATTCTTGTCTCAGTTTTGTGTGGCATGGTGACAGAAGCAATGTACTCAATCATTTCTCACTTAATTACGTGAATCAAACTTCAACATTTGAAGTACGAGCTTGAGTGCTAGATATCTGATAGGCAAACATTTAAAAAAAATATGACCCAGAAGCTTTAATGACATGTATCCCCATGGCAGATACGTATGAAACTTTTCTCTTGGCCTTTCCCTAGGATTTCCACAATAGGCTTGCTTTAGACTTCTATCGGGTAGAAAATTACATTTGGTGATGACCTAGTCTACATCCACATAATGGCAAAATAACAGGCTACTGATCTATGCACAGGTAGCTCTTTCTTGTCAACATAATCTGACCGCTTCCACAGTGAATCACCAATGTACTTCTATGAAAAGGAAAGAAATTGCAAGAACAGCTTATAAAAGCTAATAAGCAATCTGTGGCTCTCTCTGGGTTGTTATGTATTTTTTGTAAAGAGAATCTTTCAGTGTCTTCCATTTGCCAATTAACATCTGTGCTAGAGCAGCTTCCGCAAGTGTGTGTGAAGACACGGACCACGTGCACATTGAAAGCCAGAGTTATAAGTGAGACTCAAGGAAAATAATTTCAGGAGATATTTCAAATAATTTGGTACAAAGCCCTCTAATGCAGGGACTGCTTGCCAAGGCATGGCTGATAGATTCATACACCAAGACAATTTCCACAGTGGCACTCCGAGGCCAGAAGTAGGAAAAGGCCATTGCCATTTGTACTAGTTAAGCTTGTCAACTTGGCCAGATTAGGAGGATCCTGGAGAGTCTGTGGAGGTGTTCTGTTGAACGTGGAATTAATGTGCTGAAGAACATATTTGGATGGGCTTTTAGGAAGTGAAGCCTAACTGCAGCTGGAACACAGTACATGTTTTTGAAGGTATGTCTATAGCTAATGGCCCTGTGTTCTATTTCTTATATGCCTTGGCATAGGCGGTTTGCTCTGCTTTACTCTTCTTTCAAGATATTCCTACCTTGCAAGCCAAAAAACCACAAACCGCATCCCCCGAAACCATAAGCCAAGCCAAATCTGTTGTCCTTTCCATTTCAGGTAGGCATTTGTGTGCCATTAGTGAGAACGTTGATTAATATGCCACTCATGGGCTGAAGACAAACAAGGAGGCACTACAGCATCGGAGGGACTGGCTTCAGAGGCTGTGTCCTACCAGCTTGCAATCAGAGATCAAGAGTGGTCCAGGGCAGTGGTGGTGAAGCTATGACATGTGAACCATAACGGGCGGTTTGTATCCTGGAAGGTTCTAAGGTTTTCCAGCACTAGTCTAGAGGAAAACGCCTGTGGTTCAAGGGAAAGAACTTCTCCTATGCTCAGTTCCCAAAATTTCATGGTGCTCAAGATGTGCCAAATCTAACTGCAAACCCAACAAGAAGGCTGCAGGGTGGGGCAGGAAGCAGGACAGAAAACACGTGGGGAAGAATGAGTGTGTAGCATAGGTGGAGAACTGACCCTGGTAGTGCAAAACCTGGAGAAAGGCGCGGCAACAACACCTCAGCCTCGTGTTTCCTGGGTTTCATCTTTACAGAATTTTATTCTATTGGGTTTGTATTCTACTAAGTTCATTGGATACTTGCGAAAAATTTTTGATAAAAAATAACTGCCTGCAATTCATTTAGCTTCTTTTCAATACCTTGGAGGTATCCACAAGTATGGCAGGGTGTTTACAGTTCTCTAGACTTCCCTGCTGAGCTTCAGGAGGCCTGCAGCATGAAATATGCACACTGAAAGTGCCCTGTCTCGAGCCTAATAAATCTTACAGTATAGCAGGCAGCAGAAACAGGAAGACACGCTGAGCTCTGATGGGAGGTCTCTAATCTGCTGGATAAACTGTCCCAAGAAGAACTCTTCCTTGTGAAAATCAGTTATCCTTATGACAACTCCAAGGCCACTGTCCTGAGTAGCTAGTGACAAGTGCCAATATTACAAGTGAAATACACCAGGAAATTGAAGATGAAGAAGGAAGAAGTAGTGGATCATAAAAAAAAAAAAAAAAACACAGACGGAACTAAAGGTGTGCACCTGTTGTGCCCATCGGAGCTCTGAGAAAAGGCACTCCTGGGATCTGCATCGGACGGCACCCTGAGCTGCACATTTAGATGCATTTAAAAGAGAATTTCAGAGAATTTCTTCCATATTATTCATGACATATTCAGAAATGAATGTATCTAGAAGCCAAGGGACTTTTGGAGAACTAAAGAAGTTCTCTCTCTCTCTCTCTCTCTACCTCCTCCTCCCCCATCTCTTTTTCTCCTCCTCTCCCTTCTTCTCTCTTGCCTCCTCTTTCCTTTTCTGTCTCTATCCTTCTCCTCCTTTCTCTCTTCCTCTGTCTCATCTCATCTCTACCTTTTCTCTCTCTCCTACTCTGTCTGTCTGTCTGTCTGTCTGTCTGTGTGAATCTGACAAAATCCAGGGAACAGTGCTCACTGCAGTTTGCAGAGGAAAATCTTCTTGTCCTTTGCTCATTTGGTGAATGGCTTTTAAAAGATAATCTAATACCACGCATTATAAAATTGTAGTTTATTTGATTTTCCCATACATATCCAGTGTACAATAATTCAAATTAATTTTGTGGGTGTATCAAATAAAAGAAATGCAATGTAAACAATATTGGATTTGATGGAGAAAGAGGACTGTTACTGAGAAATAAGAGATTGAGCGCTACCCATTTTCTTATGTTAACACTCAGGCTTCATTTAACCATTTTGTTCAAAGAGGTATCATTTCAGAGCATGTACTTTGCCAAAGCAAAGTATTATTAACCTCATATGAGGGAATGGTAGGGGTAAAACTCTGGATCTTATCATGAAAAGATTCATCCAGCATGACAGGTGAGGGTACCTATTTCATCAAACATGTGATTTATGTTCATAAAACTTGTGGGGGAGCATCCAATATACGAAAAATGTACTTTATCTAAACACAGAAAAGAATTCTGATGTTTCTGCTTGAGAGATATTGCCCAAGTTCTCATCTTGAAGGCATGTGGGCAACTATATGTTCTGTTTACCTCCAAAGTAAATCCAAGGCTGTATTTCCTGCTGGGTCCTCATGTGCACCACTGTTCAGCTAGTTTATTTTATTTTATTTTATTTATTTTTTTTTTTATGGCCATCTCAGCTTGCCTTGGGGGTGAGGTTGGCTCAGCATGTGGTGCCAGGGATCTAACCACAGTCCCTGTAGTTGCCTAACATTGCTTAAGCAGGCACTTTAGACTGCGGAGCCATCTCACCCGGCCCTGTGCAGCCATTTTTGAGGGAGGGCTGCACCCCAGGTTCAGGGTGGTGGCAAAGCTGTCAGTATTCCACCTTGCTTCCAGCCTCACTTCTGTCACTTTTGCGTTTTTGTGTTCCATCAGTGACAGCTTGCCTCAGAAATGTATGTTTCAGGTTTTGCTTTCTTCTTAATTTTATTTGGTACAGGGTCTCAGCACGCAGCTTGCACACGGAGTGTTCCTCATGTTTCAGCCTCCTCCACATTGGGATTCCAGGTGTGCGCCACCACGCCAGGACCAGTGGATGGCATGCGGTACCAGGGATCTCATCTAGGTCCTTGCACTTGCCTAGGTGAGCGCTTAGACCACAGAGCTATCTCCATGGCCCTATGCTTCAGTTTACCTATCTTGAGGAGTATTTATCAGTGTTCTGTTACCATGATAGGGTTGTATAGAAGTGCTGTATTAAAAATTTTTAAAGTATTTATAAAAAAATAGTCATTTGTGTTTTACTTTTGCATTTTAGTATAGAGTCTATAGGATCAGAATTATAGTGATCCTCCTGTTTGCAGCCTCCCAAGAACTGGGATTACAGGCAGGTGTCACCAGTCCCAGTCTCAGCTGCTGTCTCAGTGCACCACGTACATGTGTATGGAAGAAAATCAGTATTCAGGATCTGCCGAATAGCTCAGTGGGTTAAAGTGCCTGCAGGCAGGCACAGGGGCTGGGGGTTCAATCCCCAGGCATGCTATGCCGGCCCTGCCTCCAGGGTGCACTGAGACGGCAATCGAGACTGGTGTGGTGGTGCACACCTGTAATCCCGGCTCTTGGGGGCTGTAAACAGCTGGATCACTACAAGCCTGATCTAGTAATGAGGCCCTGAATACCCTGTAGACCCTTTCCTAAAATACAAAAAAAGAAAAAAAAGAAAAGAAAAGAAAAAAGAAAATCAGTGTGTTCAACCTGTGAACACATATAATTAAAAATATGATAAACTGAATTAACAACCTCCTAGATGATAACAAATGGGCATAAAGTGATAGTTTTACAAATACCATTTTATGTATATAAGTCTGTGTATTATTTAAAATAGCACATGGGTTTAATTTGGAAACAACCTAAAGTAAAAGTTTCCTTAGAATGAGAAAGAACAAAATCAACAAGACACAAAGAACAGTAAAATTTTCCTTTTGTTGTTTTATATTTTAATCATTATAGAATTGGAAGAACAATTTGTTCCAATTTGACCCAGTGAAGTGTATGTTTCTCATGACCCCTGTCTTCCTTTGCGTCTGAGACAGTTACTTGCAAGCTCTTTCTTCAGCCATGGCTTTTTATCTCACTGTCCCTTATCCTACTCCAAGGGCACCTACCTAACTGCATCCTTCTCTGCTTGGGTCCAACACTGCAGGGCCTCCCCGGGAAATCTTGCTTCCTCTGCTCAGCATAACTCTCTTCCAGTCCTCCCTTACACGACTTTTACTTATTATAATTCATCTCGCTGATAGCTGCCTCCTCAGAAGCCACTTAACTTGGCCACTGAAGCACCGAGTTTTGGCTTTCTCCCATCATGGCCCACATCATCACGCCTGGTTTTGGTGGCGGACTTGGCACACCCAGAACTGCATGGCGTACAGTGCTGGGGATACAACCAGAATCCCTGTGCTTGCCAGGCAGGTGCTTGGCCTGTTGGATAGGGCCAATGTCCTTGACCCTACCCACCAGTTCTGGTTCTTACGCTTGGTGACTTCCTTTCCTGTCTTCACAGCTTCCAGCTTCTTCCGCTTCCTGTCTTCACATTACTGAGTAAACTTCACACACACACACAAACACACACACACAACACACACACACACGGGCACACAAAATCACACATTTTTCCCTGTTTTTTGTTTAAATCACAAATATGGCCTCAAAATATTTTTTTAAAAAAGGTGCCTGCTAGAGAATGAATACTCAGTACACATTTGCAGGATGAATGAAGGAGACTCTTGCTGTGGGTGCCCCTCAGCAACACACAATTTTCCCGGCTAGTTCTTTTCTAAATTTACCACAGCAGCCATCTCAAAGCGCTCCTGGTTCCTGTGGCTCCTAGACCAACTCTGCTTCCTTCATTGCCCCAAATTTATTTGGGTTGTGATATTGGATGGTAAAAATGAGCTCCTTAGTATCTCCCTTGGTTTCTTTTTAACAATTTCATCTTTTTTATCCTCTGTCTTCCTCAATTCACTTTCCAAAGCATAGAACTTCTCTTTCCATCTTTCCATTTTCTGCACAGTATACATCACTCCCTCTGCTCATTCAATTTCCTTACAGTGTCTCCTCTTCATGCATTTGATTATGTCTCATATAAAACACAATAAAATGTAGAAACAAGCAAATGTCTCTTAACTTGGTTTGCTCCTACAAATGCTGTTATGTTCCGCTCGCTCCCAACGCATTTCCTAAGAACACGACTATCTTGAGCCGTGTTCCTTGCTTCCTGTTTCCTTCATCCCTCATTCTCTTGCTGTTTGGGCCATTCCTATGACCTCTGTCCTTTTGGAACTCTTCACTTAAGCTTTATCCCTTATCTAAAATTTTCAAAGCAATGCTCCTTTAAAAACTATTTCTGGATATTGACTGATGCTGAGTACTACTCCTCGCCTTTCTCAGCCAACCCTGAGACCCAAGCGCTGACCATCTGGGAGCTCCATCTTCAGACTCCAGAATCAGCCAAATTCTCCTCAGACTCTGCCTACGAGAGGCCGCACTGCGAGCTCTAGAGTGTGAAGACAGAGAGGAGGCATAGCTCTCCTGGGCCAGCTGTGCAGCTCTCCCCTAGTTCAGAGCACGGGCTGCAGGTGAATCATCCTCATTCTGGCCGCACACAGCTTACGTGTTTATCCTTGCTTTTCCAAGCACTGGCTAGCGTCTTGAAAATCATTTTGAAAGATGCCAATTTCCTTTTTTAAAGCTCTTTACATAGGAGATAACTCACACAGCTCTTATTATCCTGACTGAATTTTAAGCACCCAACCCTCATTTTGCACAGACATAGCCTCCAACTTGCGGGCGCTCCCTGAATATTAAGCAGTTCCCTTACTTTCCCTCCTCCTCAGGCTGTCCTTTTCCAGGCAGCAGCCTTCGTCCCCCTTCCTGGCTCCACAATGCTCTTCTTCACTGGCTCTTACATGAGCCTACGCATGCGAGGCTCATCTATTGCAGCTCTTATAATTATCTACCTAGTTGTCTTTCCCTCTATTTCATGCAATTTCTTGGCAACGTAGCTCACATAAATCCTACATGTAAATCCCTAGGCCTCACTTTCCCACTTTCTGGATTCTGAGCCATTGCTAACACTATTAAACATCTTTCTAAGTATATCTCAGGGGCCTTGAACTGCTAATGTCTTCATGAAATTATACTAAGTCCTCCTGGGCTTGGAGTGCTCGTCACATGGAAGGATCCTCCTGTTATAGATAGCTAAGATGGATAGAAATTAATAGTCATTCAGAGAGGGAGTGGGCCCTCTCAGGGATCAGTACAGCCTACGAGACACAGCAAGATTATGGCTGGTGCTGAGTTTATTTATTTATTTATTTTTAAAATTTTATTTATTTATTTATTTATTTTCTTGTTTCAGAACCTTTGTTTGTTTATTCACTCATTTTTATGGCCGGCTCAGCCCACCCCGAGGGCAGGGCTGGCGCAGCATGTGGTGCCGGGGATCGAACCGCGGTCTCTGAAGCCGCCCGAGCTTTCCCAAGCAGGCGCTTTAGACCACTGAGCCATCCCGCTGGGCCCCTGGTGCTGAGTTTAGAGAGAGCCAGGCCTCATGAAGGCGATAGACTATCAAGCCTGCAAGCCTCGTGAAACAGCAGTTTGAGATAGTACTGTAATTAGCACCACCTGGCCTAGGAAGCCAAGATAATGCGCTGGTTATATAGGTGGGTGACCGGAACACCCTAACCCATAATCCCCTTTCTCTCAGAGAACGGTTTTCTGCTTTCCTATCTTAGACGCTATAAAGGGGCTAAAATGACTGATGCTCGCTGTATAACCTTGCTTCTCAACATCAGCTGAGTCACTGCACTGTGTGTCCTACAGGTTAGTTTTAGTTTGCCTCAGGGCTTCCTAAGTTGTGACTTTGCTGTGCAAAAAAACCTCTTGACGAGGAGTCTAAGCAGCAGGACTCCCATTTTTAGGAATTCTTGATAACCTTTTCCTACTTTCAATTGCCTTTGTCCTTGCCTCTGTTCTTCAGTGTGGGAGACACAAACGTGGGATTTCTGATATCTGACAGATTGGGAATCACTTTCCTCTGATCCTAAGTGTGTCCCTAAGGTGGAGATGAGGAACCTAGCCTCACCACACGCACAGAGTGAGTTAAGCATGTGATCACTTCCATTGCAGAAAATAAAATGTTAGCATTTGTCAGGAAGATACATGAAATCATTTTCAGGCAGAAATTTAAAAGTACACATGCAAAGAAGTATTGCATGGAATCTAGAGAAGAGGTATATCATAATCTGGGGTGGCATATATTTATGGGTGACTTAGGGGTGGCACTCTATAAGATTAATGATTATATGGAGCAAGGGAATTCACTTTGCAGAAGAAAGGTGTTGGTCTGCAATCAAAGTTTACTTTAGACACTCTAAGATGCCTCTGTACCTGTGCCTGCATGGGAGATTTAGTGAAACATTGATCTTGGATTACTGCTTCTGTTGCGGCTACTATTTTCCAGTTAGAGGGGTGGGTCCCTGAGTAGGACCAGGACCCTTAAAGCTTGATTGATGGTGCTCTGTAGGAGTCAGTGGGGTTCCTTAGCCTGCAATTAATGGGAAGGCATACTTTGGTCCATTTTGTCTGCTATTCCAGTTGTCAATGAATGATTTCTCTGTAATATTCCCAATAGTGTCCTCTATATTCTCTCCTTTGGGTCCTGTCCTCCAACACGTTACTGACCTTTCTACCAACATTTTTAACTCTGGTTTCACTGGCCACTCAAGTTCATATCCTCAGGCTCCTTTGCTTGGCACACACCAAATGGAAGGTAGCTATACACATTGGTTTAAAAAATCAAAAAGTGAAAGAGAATTTGGTCAAAGCTAACTCCATGGAGACAGAGGGGGCTCAAATCACCCTTTTTACTGCATAAGGTGAGGATGGGTCTTTATAGTAAGCCTTGGGGGCGGGGCACAGAGAGACCACACAGATCACCGAGCTGCCGTATCATTTCCAGCTCGTTGGCCCCTTTTCTGTCGAAAGAACGCAGCAATCTTGCCTCCTGTGTCTGGAATCTGTGTGCTCCATCACTTTATGTGGGCTGAGGACAGGAAGGAGCCTTGGTATTATGCACAGCTGCTCAGCAGGAGGAAGTTAGGAGAAAATGCTTCTCTGAAAGAAATCTAATTTTTAAGTTCTATTTCATAGTAAGTTACATGGCCAATATAAATTTGTGCACTCTAATCTGAAATATGCATTGTTTTCTTCTGATCTCAATGATAAACTCCTATTTGTAAATCAAGTTTAAAAGTCATTTTTTAATTTTAAAAATAAGGGCCCGGCGGGATGGCTCAGTGGTCTAAAGCCCCTGCTTGGGAAAGCTTGGGCAGCTTTAGGGACCGCGGTTCGATCCCCGGCACCACATGCTGTGCCAGCCCTGCCCTGCCCTCGGGGCGGGCTGAGCCAGCCATAAAAATGAGTGAATAAACAAACAAAGGTTCTGAAACAAGACAAAAATAAATAAATTTTTAAAAAAGAAAAAAATTAAAAATAAAATAACCCCCAAACCTTACACCAGTAAGATATAGTCTCTCCTTTTTGGTAGAATCAAAACTTAATATTTCCTATTTGTTTTTAATTTTTATTTTATTTCTTTCAGGGGAGGTTCTAAAAGGTGTTTAGAGTCTCACTACTAAATCGGATTCATAGCGACTCACCTGTGTACAGCCTCCCAAGATCTGGGATTACAGTTGTGTGCCACCATGTCCAGTCTCAATTGCCATCTAAGTGTGCCCCAAGGGCAAAGACAGCAAGGCCAGCAAGGCAGGCCCAGCCCTTGGCCCCTGCTCCTGCTTGCAGGAGTCTTAATCCACTGAGTTATTTCGCTGGCTCTAACACATCCTATTGGTTAAGAGCCTAACTCATTTAGTTCTTTAGAACGATGTATGCATATATTTACTTATTTACATATATATATATATATATATATATATATATGTATATATATATATATATATTTTTTTTTTTTTTGTCTAGTTTTTCTTAGCAAATTGTGAGAGTGTAAAGCTCACAGCCAATTCATCTTAGGTTCCCCTTTCATCCCCTGAAAGACTGTCAGGGTCATCACTGCCACTTGACAAACATGTGTGGGGATTGACTCAGTTCCACAAAGGCTCTAGTCAACTTCTGCTCTAGAAAAGCAGAGCAGAGACAGCAGAGACACCATGGCCCCTTTTCTCTGAGTAGCCTTAATAACTCTTGCAATAGACTCAGCAGGTCACTTCTGGGCAATAGGGAAACAGATAAAGTAATCAAAGAACTTGCCTAAGCGGGACAGGTTAGCAGGAAGTGGACAAATCTGAACCTGAGGGATAGCATCCTCCTTATGTAAGAGAGCTGTCTACTACCAGAGAGCTGGAGGCAAGCGTAGGGTTGCTAGCCCTTTGCAGCATTGCAAGATGCTTTGGTAGCTGGCTGCTCAGATTTGTGTTTGCCTCCATTTACATTAGGGCATTTTGAAGCAGGTAGTTGTAGATGATAAAGGTAATAAGCAACATTGAAAATGATGACCACTTCAACTTTTAGAGATCACTTTGCATGGACTTAATATGGAGGTTTTGATATTTAAATTAAAATACTAATATGACCCTCTTTCTTGGTAATAAAAACAATTATAGTGTGTACAGGCAGAATTATGAGTTATCATTTAGCTTTCACAATTCTCTTGGAAGGCTGAGCAGGTAGCTATTTTCATTACATGTGGCCAATAGTATTCAGCTTTCCTTTGAAGACTGTGTGCAATTTGAACTAAAAGGATATAAATGTAAAGTCCCTCATGAACAGCTAACAAGATCCACCTTTGGGAATGTTGCTATGCGGAATTAATCTGAGAAAATGAATCCTAACCATAGTAACTTTCCATAGCAGTGTTGTAAGGATGGAATGACTCATGGTTTTATTCCACCAACTTGGATACATTCAGAGAGCGGAGGAGCTAGAGAGTATAAAAGACAAAGAACTTCAGGGTGTGAGCTGTTTAGTCAGGACTCTAATTATAGAAACTCAGGGCAAAACAAGGCATTCATAGTCCCATTTCCATCATTTGAGAAAATAAAGATGGTGTTTACTTCTGTGCTTTGTGTGAAAATGAAATGGTATAACAAATTTGAAAATGCAGAGGTAGGCATGAAGATATGTTTGCAGCATTCAGTCCACAAATCAGGGCTTCAGTCAGCTATCCCTTGATCTTCATCTGTAAAGGGCAAGTAAACAATACCTTGCGGCTTGCTCATGTGTTTTACCAAATCAGTTTATATGAAAAAAAGTAAACCGTATTGTAAGTGCTTAGTTTACGTAAGATTGCCCTCTTTTCTCTCTCCAAGCACAATAGGAAATCGTTGAGTATCTGCTCAAAATGCAGAGAACATTTGGTCACATTTTAAATGTCCTGCTTAATACTGATGAATTTGCTAGCACAGTCACTTATCTCTGCCGAGAGGCCTTCAGTGTTACTATGCATGTAGATTCATACTGCAGGTACACCTTATGAAGGATGTCACATTCTGCTCAAGTAGCCCTGGGACAACCCATTGTTTCATCCCCTCACTGCAATCCCACTCACTGTAGCCCTTCCCGCTGCTCTGACTGTTTCTCTTACATCCAGCTCTGTGATGTTCATTGCATGTCTGAAGGGAATCACATGTTGAAATTGTCCTGACTGCTGCATCTACTAACTAGAAATCTCTTTCCTGAGACATTAGCATAGCGGATCCACGTCGTCTTCAAAGCTTTCCTTAAATGTTACCCTTCATGAAGACTAGCTCAACCACATTATTTAAATTTGCATCCCTCTTTGTCTTTGATTCCCATAATTTTGCTTCAAATGTTTTCATTACATGTAGCAACTTATATCACACAGTATTGCTTATATTTTGTCTGTCTCACCTTTTTGGAGCATAACTTCCATTAGAAATCTAAATTATGCTCATTGATGGATTTCTAGCTTCTGGAACATGAAACTAATGAATTACATTTTCAGCTAAAATGAATTGATGGAGATTGAGACAGTCCTGTTATTTAAAAGAAATCAATTTTCAGGTTATTGTCAAAGAGTTTGGTAACTGGTATGACATTATGCATATATGGATCAATGATTAGATCATTATCACTTCCATTTGTCACATTAATGTTTGCTCCTTACTGATGCAGTCTCTCTTCTGTAATTGGAGCTGCTGTCCACAATTGCATTTTCATCTCTAGAGAGAAGTTGAAATAGGGAGCTGACTTTTCTGAGTTCTGATAAAAAATACATTGCTTCATGGTTCAATGCACTTAATTTTCTTATATATTAAAAGCTAATGCTTGCATCCCACATGTAGGAAAACCCATGTGCTAGGTAGTTATGTATCTCTGGAGAATGTTATCCAAATTGCAAGCATTTGCATTAAGGAGACTAAATTATTAAGCTGTGCTAACAGAAAAATGTCAAATATTTGGAAATAATAAGAAAAAGGGCATGTGGAATCCTTAATATGAAAATAATTTGTTATGGTGAAGTCCTTAATAATAATTAAAAATAAAAATGGAGGTTGAGTTATATTTTGTAGTTTTTATTAATGATGATTGCAATGTTTCAAACCCATTGTTGATTTGAGAAACGTGGTTTTGGTGTATCTGGATAAAGAATCTGTGCTGAGATGTTTATTTTTTTATTTTTTATTTATTTATTTATTTATTTATTTTTGTCTTTTTGAGACAGGGTCTTGCTATGCAGTTGAGGCTGGCCTGGAGCTCACTTTTGTAGCCCAGGCTGGTCTCGAACTCGCACCAATCCTCCTGCCTCAGCCTCCCGAGTGCTGGCATTACAGGCGTGCGCCACCACGCCCGGCTAATGCTGAGATGTTTAGATCAGGGTAAAAAATAACCTTAAATACTTGATTGTGAATTCAAAATTAGGAGACTGGTATGAAAGTTTCTGGTAGAGATTATATTATAATATTTCAGAAGAAGCAGATAATAAGACATTAAACTACTCATAGTGCAAAGAACAAAACAGAGGATGAGCGCCTTACTGTAGGAAAGCAATATAAGTGAGACAGAATTTGGACTTCACCATGAAGTATTCTGATATCTTATTTCCTTTTCCACTCTTTAGGTAGTTTTCTCCTAGTACAACACAAAGCCTGATGTAATTACTTTACAAAGGGCAATACTTACTTTGACTGAGCACTTTGGGAGGTTCAGCTTATGTTGGCCTAGTCATGCTGTCTTTGGACCTAACAGTGATGCTGCCCATCATAGGTGGGAAACAGGGGAGAACAAAGTGCTCATTGCCTGGCAGAAAAGAAAGAAGAGGAGCAGGATGCTCACATCCACTTGAAGGGCATAGTGGGATCTCATCTCCCAGGGTTTTGCAGGGTTCCACCACTTACTTGAAGGGCATGCAGTGGTTTCATCTCCCAAGGTGTTCGTTGCTTCCCAACAATACTCCCAGTAACTTGAAGCCTCCTCCTGGCCCCACATCCTGAAGGTACCCATCATTCCAAATGGACCAAACTCTTAACTCATGGACCTTAGAGAAACATTCCAGACCCACTGTAGTGCCATACTCCATAGGACAGCTCACAGTCATGTTTCCGTGCTCCCTGTCTGTCCCCTCTTCTCATCTTTATTCAAGCTCAATTCCCATGTACACTTTTGTGACCTCATGCATGCATTTGTATGCCTGTTGCAGAGGGCTGGAAGTAGTGATGGTGATCTACTGAGTTGTCGCAATGCCTTCCACTAAGCCTATTTGTATAGTCTCTTCTAATTTCCTATTTCTCATCTTCATTCTGTTTTCTTAAGACCAACCTTTGTTTTCTTCATAATAGCAGTGAGAAGCAACACTGATACGGGAGCATTTCATTTATTCTTTTCAAAGGCAAATCATGCCAGGAAATGATTTTTTTTTCTTTTTCTTTTTTTGTCTTTTTGAGACAAGATCTCACTATGTAGTTCAGGCTGGTAATTTTTGTAGCCCAGGCTGGTCTCGAACTCGCTTTGATCCTCTTGCCTCAGCCTCCCAAGTGCTGGGATTACAGCAGTGTGCCACCATGCCCGGCTGGGAAATGATTTTCATATAAGTTCAAAAAATAAAAATTCAATTTGTTTCCTGATTTCTTTGTTTGCTAAGACAGGCTTCTAGGTAGTTCAAGCTGGCCTTGAACTCACTGTAGCCCTGGCTGATCTCAAATTTCAGCAGTTGGCCAACCTCACTCTCCCTAGGTTCTGGGATTGACAGGTTATGTGTCCACCATGCCTGGCTGTTTCAACTTCTTGCATCATCTTAGGCGAAAAATATTTGATAAGAAAGCATTAGTCAATGTGGCAGGAAAAGCACACTTTTCTTTTTTTCCTAACATTACTTGAAATCAAATTCCTAATCCACTCTTATGGAAATATAACAGGGCCTAGTGAAAACTATTTTCCTTAAAGCAAGCTGAGAATATTTAGTTGGTTTGTTAGATGATAACTTAGAAGAAGACCAATGCTCTCCGTGCACACTGGCATCAGTGTTGAAGTGCTTTGGAGACAGAGGTTCTGATAGTCCTTGGAACCAGTAGTATAGTAGAGCTTTTTAGTAGGATGTACAGGGTTTTCTAAACAAGGATGAACAGTGGTTGGAAATTAGCAATACCACAGGATTTATCTTAGCACAGGAAAGAGGCCTCTGATAAGGTTCACAGACGTTATCTCAATTACTTGAAGTGAACTTGTGCCATATTTTGTTGTATGAAAAAATTGTTAATAAAGAGAAAAAAACAGGAAAAAAAACAGTGACAGTGAAAAGTATAGAAACATGCCCTTATTAAAAAAACTCTGATTAGACATTTTGATTAAAGATCTAATAAGCAGATGATGAAATCTTTCCATTGGAAATTTCTCAAATCTATGACCAACAGTTCAAGTAACTTTAGGGCACATATTTATGAGATAATATAGCAAAGTTTTCCTAGATGTCATCTTCCCTGACTAGCAAAAACAACATTTTCATTGCTATGGCAATTTAAGAGAGAGTCGAAGCAGAGACTAGAAAACTCGATTGTGTATCAGATGTTTTGATTGCCAAAATGAGAAAGCTGAGTTGAGTTACTGAAACTCCGTGACAGAAGAAAATTTCTAAGAATGAGATAGCAAAGGCGTGTGGAAGGAGACGATGTAAATCAGTGGCAGCTAGGTATTTTCCAGCTCTACTCAGTGAGATATTGAAGCCTTGTGGATTTAAACATTAAGGTGGTGTTCAAATAAAATTCAGTTATGACAAGTCTACATTTCAAAACATAATTAAAGAATGTCAACATATAATGCAAAATGCAAAGCACAGCGCCTTACTCTGAAAGCATTTCTCTGTAGATTGGCAAAATCTCAACAGAACTGAGAGCAACATTTCAAAACAAATAGAAAGAAACTTCAATTAGATATGCAATAAAATATCCACAAAATATAATGAAAAAAATGCTTCCCCTCTGCTGCCCACATGTCACAAATTCTTACCTCACCCAGCAGATCCGTTTTAATGAGGAGCAAGAGTTCGGTTCTGTAGTTTATTTACACATTCTGATAAGAAAGCCAATTAAAAAAAAAAAAAAAAACTCTTAGTATTTTTTACACCTTTTTTTGTACATGTGAAGTAACTTTATTAAAAATTTTTAAAGCAGCTGAGATTTTGTGAAGCAATAATTTATTTGACTTAAAGTCATGGAAAGATAATCCTGGAAAATTTGATGGTTAGATGTCACATCTTAATCATTCCCTTGTTTATCCTTTTTAGACACACACACACACACACACACACACAGTTCTTCACTTAACCACATTACATTCATAAAGCAATTACTCTGTTTACTCTAAGACAGCACCCTGAGAAACAGTAAGAAGAAGGTAATGCCCTTCAGTTCACATTTATAAATTACTTCTCTTTAACAATCATTTCTACTATCACCTTTTTTGACAAACAGCTTGGTCTATTTAGCTCTGTGATAGCTATATAGTTACTGCTATATGCTTGGTACTAAGCAGATGCATATCCGTGTATTGAGAGAAATGGAACTCACATTTTTTAAAATTAGAAAGCCTCTGAAACCAAAAACAAAGTGTCTTTAGCTAATATGTAATTGAACAACAATATCTATATCTATATCTATATCTATATCTCTATCTATCTATCTATCTATCTGTCTATCTATCCATCTATCTATATTTTTTTCTGGAACGAGGATCAAACTCAGGACCTTGCTCTTGCCAAGCAGACACTTGTGTTCATGAGCTATCTCTCTGGCCTCCCAAACAAAAAATATTTAACTTATAATTTTTTAAAATTGCAAAGCCTAGAGTCTTAACCCTTTCGACAAAGTTACTGATAATAACCTTGTACAAAAATTAGAATTAATCAAAAATCGTATGTATGTATTCAGGGATTGTATTGAAATTCAAAATAAAAAAGTTAGCTGTTAGTTATGATTCAAGACAGCAGATTGAGGGCCTTCTAACCCCAAGTGATGTCACTGAAATATCTGTATCTGTCATCTCTATCTCCATTTCTATCTCTATCTCTATCTCTCTATATGTCTCTATATTACTATATCTCTATATCTGCATGTATAAGAAAACAGGTTGGTTAGAAAAGAGATAGTTATTATCAGATAAGTGACTACAGAAGATTTTTGGAAGATACCACCTTGATCAAGAATATTTACGGAAACTTGGTTTGTTTGTGACTATGTGTTTCCCCAAATCTGTAGTAATAAATATAATATAGGATATCTAGTATATTTTGTGGATTGGTCAAGATGAAAATACAATCTGTGGCTTACAACATTTGTAAGAATTCACCAAAGCAAATATTGAGTTACTCTGCCTGACAGTCTCCCAAGAGACCCTAGTATAAGACTTTTAGAGCAGAGAAGGATAAAGGGAAATAGATAGGTGAAAATGGAATACAACTCTAAGTCAGTATATGGAATATGTTGGGCAATCCTCTCTATCTTTCTCTTCGTACGCATTTGCTGAGAAACTAAGAAACATCTGAATATTTCCACATGAATGGAATAGTTTCCTTACTTCTCATAATTTGATCAAACTCATCAAGGAGTTCTATGTCTTCAGGGATGAGAATTGATACTAGGAGTGAGTGTCTGAAGTGCCTACTTATGTACTAAGAAAAAGGGGAAAGTCATATACTAAAAGAATACACTTAAAGACAAACATAATTTAAGGGAAATGAAGGAAATTCAGAGACAGATGATTCATCAAGGATCATCACAAAGAATTTTCAGAGGACAAAGAAAGGCTCAAGTCAACAGCTTCTGACATGGCGAGTTCTGCTGATAACCCATTAATATTATGGAATATTCAACTATATACACAACTATTTTCTCTTAGTTCAGTGAGAAGAAATATGTGTACCAATAGTGTTTAGAAAAGTTATCATGTCTTCCTTTAAACTCAGAACAAATACTATGAGGACAACAATATGCAGTGTAATAATTACTGTGGCTGTCCTACTAACATATTTTGAAACTGTCTCATTGTTATTTCTTATTATAAATAATAAAAAATGAAAAGAAGAAAAAAGAAAGAAGCTGAGAAACTAGACAAAGTGGGATAGGCCAGATAGCTCAGCAAATTAAAGCTCCTGTTTAAACAGACGTAGGGACTGGGACATGATTGCCTGCGTGCTGTGCTGGCCCCACTCCCGATGCCTGGTCAGATGGAGATTGAGACTGGGCATTGTGGGACATGCCTGTAATTCCAGCTCTTGAGAAGCTGAAAATAGGAGGATCACTAGGATCTGTGTAGTGAGACCCTGAACACCCTGCACTAAATACATAAAAAGAAAGAAAATAGGCAAAGTGGAGGATATTTCCATGCAAAGTGAGACACAAATTTTATGCTTTAGCTCTTAGCTGCACCCCAAATTTTACATACTAAAGTCTTGATTGCAAACTAGTACTATTCCTTGGAGCTCAAGAAAACTTTGAGAAAGGGGAATGGATAAATTACTGAGGGGCGTATTGGACCCCTGACACCTTTGAGAGTTGCTTTCCTTCTTTCTAAAGTGAAGAGCAGGGAGAGAACCTGCCCTGTGCTCCCCACCAACAGATGACAAGGTCAGAAAGCAAAGGGTCCTTGGCTTAAACTCTGGATCCATGATCCAATGAGTCTTTCCTCTGCAGACTGTGACCTTATGTATTTGTCACAGCAGTGGACAGGGGTTACCATGTAATTGTTATGTCAAAAGCATATTTAATGCCTAATCAGATGAGTGAAAAAGAATAGAATGAAACTTCAAAATAAAAAGAATGAGGGTTCTTAACATCTTAGAGAAAGAGAAATCATTTAATACAAAGAGATGTCTATCAGAAATTTATCAGTAAGATGAGATGTAGGAGAAAAATGGAGAAATAAGTTGACAGTTTGGAGAATATATGATTTTGATTGAATAATTCTATGGAAGGTTTAGTTAATCAAGGATGATGATAAAACAAGTATTTTATTTCTATGACATGGTTTTATTTTTTATTATTTATTTTTTAATTTTTTTTGGTTATAAGGTCTCACTATGTCGCTAAGACTCATAGTGATCTTCTTGTCTCACTCTCCTCCCCAGTGCTGGAATTATAGGCATGAATCACTACACCCCATCCCTGGGGATGGATCCCTGGTCCTTGCACTTGCCAGGCAGGCATTTAGACTACTGAGCTATCTCCCCAGTCTAAGAAGTGGTATTAGATAAGAAAGTCTTTTATGAAATGCTACAATAGTCCAAGGATTCTCCAAGCCACTGATGAAAGAGGAGTGAATAAAGAAGGAAATGTTTCATCTGGATGTATTGTGTGATCCATAGGTAAGAGATAGAAAAATTCAAGTGGAAGTAGTGATCGATATCTTAGAGAACATCCTGTGCTATACTATCTTGGATTATTACTCTCTTTGAATGTAACTATCAGTAGTAAATGTTTTGCCTCAAATCGTGACTGCATTACTTTATTTCTTTCATTATTTATTTATTGGTGGTACCAGGATCAAATTCAGGACCTTTCACTTGCCAGGTAAGCACATATTCACCTGAGCTATCTTCCCGACCCCAACATTATTTAAAAATTTATAACTAACACCAGATAAGTCAAGCTCTTTCAGATAGGTTAATACTATGAATGGGTGTGGTCTGTCTCATTAATCTTCTATTTAGTTTGATTTTTCTGATTGTGTGACAACTCAAATACTCTCAAGTCTCCAATAAATGAAGTTTTTCTTTCTTTCTTTTTTTTTTTTTTTTTCCATGCCAGCAAGCATCTTCTCTGTGCTGTGGACTGCTACTTATTTTTGGACAAGTCCTGGAGTAGTAATTGATTATAACTAAACTAGTTTTTCTTGCTCTTTTTTCTCCCTGATTTTACCTGTTTTAGTAGAAAGATGAGATCATTGTTCACTCATTGCTATATCTTTAATGCAATTTGTAATCTAATGTTTCATTTAAAAAATTAGTTTCAAACTTCTCAGCATTATTGGCTACCAGTTTAGGGTCTGTTTGCTATTTTGGTAAGCGCATGGCTTTCTGCCCCCTGCTGAGATTCATAATAGCTCCTTGGCATATGATTCCTGGCACGCCTAATCATTGCTTTCAACTTGTCCAAGTCCAATTAGCACACAGCAGTAGAGCAGGGCCTGCTTCTCAAGGAAATCTCAGAGCCTCACTTGACAAGTTTTCAAATTTTCACTGAGCTCAATATAATTATAGTTTTGCATAATTATAAATCATTTGTATTTGTGGAAGGTTTAATCATGATATTACACTATTTTTATACCTCTGAACGTAGCTGAGGTTATTCCTTGTTAAGAACACCAACCTAATTCAGTAAATATTTGCCAGAGATTAGTTAATGGGATTTTTACTATTCTAAGCAAAGATACCTTTAGTTTCGAGGAAAACAAAAGCAGTCCTGGGCTAAAATTCATTAAAAGCCTTTGCAAATGTTAAAGGAAAGTGATTCGATAAATGAACAGTGCAACAGTGACCCATCACTGGATACAATTTTTTATTATTTCCTGATTTACACTGCTCTCAATATGCGAGAAGTTCTACACTGAAACTAATAATCTTCCCTGGTTTAATCTAGAAAGGTCATCCAGAAAATTTTATAGATATTATTACTTCTTGAGGAGAGGTAGTTCTACTTTGATGTGACGAGGTGTACACTTCCATTTTATGATTCTCTATCTGACCGGGAAACGATGCGCTATGTGCAAAAGGCATAGAAATGGCACAGAAGCACACAGATGGCCGTTCTTGCCCTGCCACCGACCACAGAGCATCTACCTGGGACACAGCCCTCTGTTTAAACATGTGCTTTTATCAACTGAGCTATAACAAGAAATATTTTCCCCACATAGCTACACCTTAGTTGCTAAAACCTCTTATTATTTTTAATCTATAGAAGCAGTATAGTACTATCATGTTTATTAATTGTGGAACCTTTGTATCATACACGAGGGATTAATCCTCTTTCAACTTTCACAAAAAAGGACACAGCAGACAGTGAGTACTGTCCTTTGGCACTCATCATTACGTAAAGACACAGCTGTTGACCTCATGTGATCCCAACGAAAATCCCACAACTTATGTTGTGAATGTTAAGATACTGATACTAAAATCAACATACAGTGACAAAGGACGTGGTCTAACCAGCATGCTACTGAAGGAAAAAGCCAAAGTCAAAGAACTGGCATCACCTGACTTCAAGACTGTGAAGCTACAATCATTAATCTAGTGTAGTACTACATGCATGCACAAAGATTATGTATATATATATATGAGATTCTTTTCAAAATGCAATTCTAATACCTGCAAACACAATCCACTGAAATAATTTAGTCATTTCAATAAATGATACTAGAGCAATATTCATATGCAAAAATTGTTAAACTATGAGCAGATCCTATAACCTTCAAAAAATTGACAGAAAATGAACCATCAACTTAAAAGAAAAATAGAAGTGTAAAATTAGAAAGTTAATTAGAATAAAATTTATAAGAGGGTTCAGTGCTGATTCCTTTTTCGATACACCAAAGTCATGTTACACACACCACACACACACACATATACACACACACACAATCGCTTAGCTGTAATTTATTAAAGCAAAATCAGTGGTGCACAAGAGACACCGCCAAAAAATGTGGAGACAAATGACAGTCAGTCTGGGGGAAAATACCGGTATATGACCTTTCAGATAAATGGCAGCAATCCTAGTGATACTAAAACTAAAAATAAGAAAAAAAATTAAAATGAGAAATACATATGAACAAATAGTTTATTAGAAATTAATGCATGGCAGATAACCATATGGAAAGATCATCCATGTCCTATGTCATTAGGGACTGGTGGCTTTATGGGTATCTATGTGCTAGAGGTTGAAAATCCAAAGCACAACTCCACCAATGTAGAGCAGCAGGACCACTCATTCACTGAGGTGGAACTTGCTGAATGAACACATTGAGCAATTATTCACTAACCCGAGTTGCAAACTTATGTACACTCAACACAAAATTATGGGTAAGATATTTATAGCCTCTTTAATAATAATTACCAACATTTAAACGGGTAAACATTTTTATGTCCATGCGAATTGATATCAGATGGGCTCTTAAGTTATGAGAAGACACAAAGGAACTTTAAATATGGATGACAAAAGGAAGAATACCTTTCTGAAATGTCTACATATGGTAAGATTCCAAATAAGTGATGTTCGAAAAAGAGACAAAATTATGGAGATAACAAAAAGACCAGTAGTTGCTGGCGTTTGGATAGGTGGAAAACAAAGTATATGTAGGGAAATTGTACTGCATTGCCCATAGTGCATAGTCAAAGACTGATGTACATTTGAAACCATCCATAGAATGCACCGCATCAAAGAGAGCTGTAGAGTCTGGAAATAATGGTGTCTAAGTTAGATTTATCCATTTTGAGACACGATGAACTCCACTGGCCAGAGATGTTGACAGTATGTGTGGGAGGTGTGCTTCTGAGGGCCTGCAGTGCACAGGAACTCTCTATTCATTCTTTCTGCTCAATTTTGCTATGAAGATAAAATTGCTGTTAAATACAGTCTATTTTAAAAATCATTAACATGAAATGATACATTAGGGCAGACTTCTGGTTCTAACTAAGTCCTCCAGTGTGTGACAGAGCTGAGGCCCTGCTTACATATCCTTTCAAAGGCTATGCCCAGTTTTACATCTTGCATAATGATGACTTCCTTTGTGCTATGGTTTAAGCACCATAAGGGTAGGTATCACCTTCGTTTTTCCTCATCATTATTATTTCTCATACGGATGGCATTGCTACAGATGTAATGTATACACAAGATGAATTTTAGTAATAATTTATTCATCTCACAGTAATCTAGTGATTTTATTAATGAAATCACTAAATTTTAGTGTTGAAGTTTTAGTGAGGAAGTGGCTCTCAACTATCAGCTATATTAAATTTCTATGATGAGAAATACAATTTATTGATCTGAACAAGTTATTTATTCAAAAGAACTGATAGTATTTATTTATAATTTTGGACAGGTTTTAGTGCAGTTTTTCATAATATATTATATTTTGTATATCAAGTCTCTGGCATTAAATATATACGTGGACCTTCATAACTATGAGTTATGCAGGAATTGATCTAAACAACCATGGATAGAGTACAGTAGAAACAAATTGCTTTTGTACTGAATATATGAAAACTTTTCTTTCTTGTCATTATCCCCTAAAATATTTGGTCTAATAATACTTACTTTTTAAATGTATTTGTCATAGGGACTCACTATGCAGCTCGAACCCTTACGATTCTCTTGTTTACAGCCTTCCCACGAGCATGCACCACCACGCCAGGTCTCGTTGGCCAGCTCAGCACACCCCAGGGCAGGGTTGACACGGCAAGTGGTCCTGGGAATCAAACCCTGGTCAGTGTACTTGACTACACAGGACCTCAGTCCACTGAGTTATCTCACTGGCCCCTAATAATACTTTGTACTAGGGATTGTAAGCCATTATTAGATAATTTAAATTATTTGGGTGGATATTTGCAGGTTATGTGAAGATTCTATATTATTTTGTAAGACATTTAGAATCTACAAATATTATTTGAAATTGTCCTGGAACCGATCATTCATGGATACAAGGAGGTGATAATACCTGAAAAACATTTAGTTACTTAGAAGGTGTGGGTGAATTTACTTTGATCCTTAGATACATTTATATGATGCTTTTTAATTTTTTGTCCTGGTAGCAAATTAGAATCTATTCATGAACAGAACTTTGGACTGCTACCGCATCACTGATGCCCACTTGAATCTGATGCGGGTGTTCTTTTTTTTATTGCAAATATGTACTAACAGAGACTTTTTTTTTACAGTTTCAAAACACATTAGTAGTACATTTCAAGATTTGATACAATATGTATTGTTGTCCTCCTACTAGTTATACAGAGCCCAGAGTGTGTTATAATTTTTCAAATCACCATTGGAACAACCAAATTTCTTCTCATTGAACTAAGAGAAAGCAGCTGTATACATAATCCAATGTCCGATAATCACAGTGGGTTATTGGTAAAACTGGCAATGTTAGAAGCTGTTGACTTAAGCCTTTTACAGCTCAGCGTTCTAATCTAGCTTTCTGGTTAAGGACTTGTGGTTAAACTTTTCTGCTGGGTGGGTAAGGGCAAATTTAAGCATGACCTGTGTAACAAAACATGTAACTTTTGTATCTTTCAAGGTGAGTCAAATCTCCTCAGGATTTACTTTGGAATCATGTTTTGTAGAACTGTCGTCAGGTTCAGCCATCTGCCATTGCTTGACCATTTTGATTTCTGTGAAAGCCTGAGAGAATGTTTTCTCTCTAAGTGACTCTCCTTACTATGTAACTTCAGTCCATTTCCTCTGTAGCTCCATAATCTCCTTGAACAGAAAATTTGGGAAACCACTGAGTTATAGGCTGTTATAGCACAGGTTCTTTTATGTCCTGAGTCCTCACTGACCTTGAAGGGCTAGGGCCAAAATATTGACTATCCTTGTACCCTTCTTTTTCTCTAATTTTTGGTCTGTAAACTTATATTCTTAACCCACCAGAAGAAAAGCTTAGTGATACAATTATTCTATAAAATAGGTAATTGAGCTTAACATTACTGTCTTTCTGAGTATGAAACATCTTAGACTTAACCTGCAATTGGTATTTTCTATCGATCATTGATATTCTAACAAATCTCTATAGAATGAGTGGCTACAATTTCATTTATACTTAAGATTTCTAAGTATGTAAAAATGTGTAACTGCTTTTATGACATTCTTTTTTTTTTTTTTTTTGTCTTTTTGGGGCAGGGTCTCACTATGCAGTTCAGGCTGGCCTTGGACTCAGTTTTGTAGCCCAGGCTGGTCTCAAACTCACACCAATCCTCCTGCCTCAGCCTCCCAAGTGCTGGGATTATAGGCATGTGCCACCACACCTGGCTGCTTTTATGACATTCTATATAATGCTTTCTTGAGGGAAGTTGAGCCATCCAGAGAGCTGAGCAAAATAAATT
This sequence comes from Myocastor coypus, assembly GCA_004027025.1. Taxonomy (NCBI): domain Eukaryota; kingdom Metazoa; phylum Chordata; class Mammalia; order Rodentia; family Myocastoridae; genus Myocastor; species Myocastor coypus. The sequence goes on along the minus strand of PVJA010002419.1, from coordinate 28,245 downwards.
TTCCTCTGCTAAAAGGGATCCTGGCCAGCATCCCCACTCCCAGAGGTGCTTTGTGGAAGCATAATGTGCACCAATACGACTCCACTGTTCTTGGAACGTGTCATGACTTCAATCTAAAAAGTCAGCAGAAATCTCATGCTCCAAGGTGGGGCCTGCTCAGAAGGTGAGGATTCCAGAGCCTATGTCTGGGAAGGTTCTGTTCTCTTTCCTGGCATCTCCTTTCTTTTGACTGTCTTCCTGCAATGCAGTTTCTGCCATGGAGACAGCTAATAATGGGCTGAAACCCTTGAAAATGTGAGTGTAATTGAATCTCTTTCTGTCTGATTTTCAGGTGTCAGATATTTTGTCCCAGGTACCAAAGCACTGAATTGTAATAAAACACTTAAGAGTTTGACTGGAGCACCATTTACCTTAAAGCTGTATTATCCCGACCCAATCTATTGGGTTCAACCACCTTCACTCTCAGCTTGAACATATTGGCGTCTGTGATTAAGGAAAAAGTGGGCTATCTAACTAAAGATTTCACAAATAAGGTCTTCATAATGTTTTGAAAAGGTGTAAAACTAAATTATAAAGTAGGATCTGAATTTGTAATTCTTCTGGGTTCTGAGACTGTATGTTATGTAGAACATAACACACAGTTACTGATCTACAAACAAGAACATTCATATCTTGACCATCTCAGAGTTCATTGTGATCTCTAAGCCCATAGCAAGTTTATTGGATGTGTAAGTTTTATCTTTTAAGACATGGAGCATTATTCAAGAACAAGGCAGTATTTAGCAAATGAGCATTGGCATGATAAACAAACCTCAGTGCAATGTAAGTGTGGACAAGGAAAAAGAAAGAGGACATCAGGGATGTACCCTGTGATGGTGCAGAAGCGCAGAAACACTGCCACAGATACCTCTAGATACCACACTAGGAGCTTCAATTCCTGTCTGTACCTACCACAACTTTCTACTAATCCTTTCGTGAGACAAGGCTCAGCCTATAGAAAAAGCCTGTAGATGCTTCTTGACACATTGTTCCTCTATTTTCAATGGATATTTCTTAATTTCTCATCCCAGAAATATTTTAAGTGGCCAATATGCCCTCTCTATTATAGTTAACCCCAGCATTACAAAAGACAGAATTTTCAGAAGGGAAGGTAAATACTGGAGACTTTCTAAGGTCACTTGCCAATTACTGAGGATGCTTTCAGAGATAACATTAAAAGCAATGCATTTGTCGTTTATAGAGTTATTTGAACACTGCTCAGTCAGGTCAGGATTTGTTGACTTAAATTCTGGGTATTTTTCTAAGATAGAAGCAAAAGCAGCTTCTCTGCAGAGAAGAAATCAAGAGAAATGTCACATTCAGAGGGAAAAAAATGAGTTGTTTTCCATTCAGCCGATTGCTAAAATATTGGCCATAGCAGTTGGATGAGAGATACTTCTGACTGAATATGTATCAAATAAGGTTCTCTAATGAACCATATTCTAAATACCTTAAAATCCTTTAATCAATTTCATTTTAAAAATAATCCCTGTCAACTGTTATTACCTTTTTTTATTTTTCCTGGAAATTTTTTCACAATGTGTTGTATTTCTATGACAGAAGGCAATACATAGTATTTCTATTTTTCCATTTTTACCTACAAACATGTGCTCTGTAAAAATCTTACTTCAACAACTCTATATTTAAAAATAAGTATACTTTTATCTCTTTCCGAGAATAATATTTTCACTTTTAGAATACTATTCTACTCTGTAAGAAAAACAAAGTATTGGTAAATCTAGGATCTTACCCCAAACCCTGTAATTTTTTTCTGAATCAGCATCTTAGCTCAGGGTGTGGACATTTTTCAGTCTGATACAGGAATAGGAAAGTTGTACTGAGCAAAATAACTCAATATAGCCCAGTAGTCCACTAATAGCAGTGGGTTACCAGCACAACTGGCAATTGTTAAGTTATTGACATAAACTATTTGCCTCTCAGCATATTAATATAATTTTACTTTTTATCTCAAGTACCTTCAGTATTGCGGCTGGCATCAAGTATGAAAAGATCCTTTAAAGACTTCTCCAAATATAGCTTCTCTAACAATGATGAAACAGCCATCTCTGACAAAACAAGAAAAAACAGGAGGATATAAATAAAGCACTGTTAGTCCAGGCCTTGTGGCCCGCATCTGTAATCCCAGCACCTGGGAGGCAGAAAAGAGCAGGATAACTATGAGTCTGAGCTGTGTAGTGAGACCCTGCATACACACACACACACACACACACACACACACACACACACACACAAATAGAAGACTGTTCTGTGTGAAAATATCTATCAATTGATTGATTGATCTATCGATAGATAGATATAAGGTAGTTAGGATAGATACACGGGTACCTTCTCTTAGTTCAATAAGAAAAGTTCATATTAATTGTGTTAACACAAGATATCATGCCTACATCCTGTCCTCTGAATAACTACATGAAGACAACAATGTGCAATGTATTAATTATTATCACTGTGCTACTAACTTGTTTTAAAACTATTTCATTGCTGTTTTATCTTTTTTTCATTCAAATGAATATGTTTTTAAAAGGAAAGTTATCCTGGCTATCTCCATCCTATCCTGTGTGCACCATGAGCTAAGGGCCTGCTCTGTGAGGTCAATCATCCCCTTAGGACACTGCTGAGGGCCTTGTCATTGTGCTGTGTTAAGTCCCTTTGGGCCCTGCTCTGTGTACCTGCCAAGGGTACAGGGAAGTTTTTTCCATATTATTGCCATCTGTGGCATGAGCCATGCCTGCCATGCTATCTCAGGTGTTTCTCCTTTGCTCTGCAGCTTTGAAATTGACCAGAAATCATTCAATTGATCCTGAGTCCTACGGGAGACTCAGGGTTTTGACTTAGATCCACGCGTATGTATGCATTGCAAGAGCTCCATTCATTCTGCTCCCTTTGCTTATTCAAGTTGAGATTTTTCTGCCAGTGTAGTACTGGAAAAGAAAATGGAAAACCTGGTTTTTGTTTTGCTTTGCTTTGTTTAGTGTGTGTGTATGTGTGTGTGTGTGTTTGTGCGTGTCTGTGTGTGCACATGCGCATGCATTTTTGTTTGTGTGTCTTACTAGGAAATATAGGAAATGAGTGCCGAATCTCAGCACACTAGGCAAATTTTCTATCTCCCAGCTACATTTTCAGACAAAACTCTCTGTTTGCTTGAAGTTTTATTTGGGAACTTCAACTCATGTCTTTTGCATGCTTGTTTAATCTCTGGTAGGATGGAATTTATTGTTCCCCTCTGTCTTAGTTACTCTTCTCTCGTTGCTGGCACAAAGACCCAGCACTCAAAATTAGGGAAGGAAAGATTTATGTAGCTTACAGTTGATAGAGGTTTCAGTCCATCTTCAGCTGCCTCCAAATCAGAGAGGCACAGGGCAGAAAACAACCCTTTTATGGCAGTGCGCAAGAGCGAGCGTGAAGGGAGAGATAGCATCAGCTCAAGCAGCTAACTTCTCATCCTTACACTGAAATGTAAATCACCTGCCCCAGGGGAGGTGAAGCACCCACACCCACAATAATCAATTACAAATTCCAGAAGCAGCCCCTTGACTGCGTGAGGCTATGGGGGCACACCTATACACAAACCACAACACCCTACTAATTGTTAGTAAAGTTGAGGAGTAACACACTCTAACTCTAATTTGTATCTTTAGTGATTCTCATAGTTCTTGGGAAGAGACCATAGACCAAAGCTTTTTAGTTCTTTCATTTGTGTTTTTTTTTTTTCCCTGGGGCCACTTATTAAGGGACTCCTTACAGCCTAAATCTGTGAAGAGCAGGTTAAAACATACCTATATCTGTATTTGTCTATCTAGCTATATGTATATGATGAGGGTGGGAAACACATCACCAGAATGTGTTTCCACCTGCCCTTTTTATGTATTGGCTACAGTGTCTCACTACAAAACTCAGACTCATAGTGATTCTCTTATTTTCAGCCCCCCCCCCAGCACTGGGATTACAGTTGTGTGCCACCACACCAGGTCTCTGTGGCCAGATCAGCGGGCCTGGAGGTGGGACTGGTACAGCAAGTGGTTCTGGGAATCAAACCTGGGTCACTGTGTTTGCCTAAGCAGATGCTTAGTCTGCTGAGCCATTTCACTGGGTCTTCTACCTGTCTTTATTGTAGAATCATTCCTAGGTACTCCATTTTCAAGCAATGACTAACATCATAATATTTGTGCATATCATATCTTATGTATTTAATATGTTGGTAAGTGAATAATATTTAGGTCTTTTCCTCATTTTTCACTATTACCAATAATAATACAAGAAATAGCCATATAAATTTATTATTACTCAATTATGTGAGCATGAATTTATATTTATGTCTCTAGAACTGAAAATCCAGTGTTGATAGATAAATTCATTTCATACTTGGGAAGTTATTGCCAAAATGATGTCCAAAGAGGTTGTATTGACTTATAAATCCTATTAACAAAGTGTCAGTTTATATTATTTAGAAGTCTATATTTTACATAAATAATTCCACATGGGACAATTTTGATTTTAAGAAAAGCACAAAACATAAAGGATAAATATGATATATACTGCATCTATAGTTGTTTAAATATTAATGATGATAGGGAAATCATATTGCATTAGCATTCTATAATGAACTTCCTTACAGTAACATTTGATTTTAGAAAATATATAAAAATTTGTTCTTGAGAATTAGCCAGAATATAAAGTCCCTGAGGCAGAAAGCTGGTATAGTGCTTTAGTATATAAATGCAGTCCTGCTATAGACTGTAGAATTAATACACACTTTTTGTAGAAATGGATAAATATTGAATACAAATATATACCTATGAAAACAACTAAATGGCTATGATCTCCAGGATTGTTACTCAAGCAAAATAACACATAATTCTCTTTATTTAGAATAATGCCTGAGTAATGATCATTTTGATTTTTTTGTGTTAGCAATTACTTAGTGAAATAAAGCTGAGGCCCTAAAATACTTCATGGCAGGACCTAATTGAAGAGTTGCTCCTATGGAGGTGGGGATATAGGTTGGTAATCTACGCACCGACAAGGCAAGTGCAAGACCCATGTTCAAACACTGATACCATGTGCCCTGAAGGCATTGCCTCCAGGCATTCTGAGCGGCACAATAAGACCGGGAGTGATGACATAGACTTATAATCAAGTTGTGGTCATCTTTGTCTCTTTCTAAAACAGTTATCAGTACTCTTTGTAGGGTTGGTTTCATTGTGATGAATTTCATCAGTTGTTCTTCATTATGGAAGTATTTAATCTCTCCATTAAACTTGATACATAGTTTTACAGAATACCTTAATGTGGATTAGAAGACGTTTTCTTTCAGGATGTCAAATATCTTACTCCAGGCTCTTCTTGATTTGATGGTCTGTGTTGAGAAATCTGCTATTATTCTGATAGACATTTCATTTTAGGTGACCTGTTTCTTCCAAGAATTTTCTTTTTTTTTTTTTTTTTTTTTGTCTTTTTGAGGCAGGGTCTCGCTATGCAGTTCAGGCTGGCCTTGAGCTCACTTTTGTAGCCCAGGCTGGTCTCGAACTCGCACCAATCCTCCTGCCTCAGCCTCCCAAGTGCTGGGACAAGAGTTTTCTATATTTTGCTCTTCTGCTCACTTTCTGGAATTTTGATGATTATGCATCTGGGAGGTGATTTATTTTTATTCTGACTAGCTAGAGTTCTATAAGCTTTACTTACTGTTTATAAGATTCTTTTTCCCATGCTCAGGAAATTTTCTGCTACTATTTCTGCAAACACACTTTTTTATGGCTTTTGTATTATCTTCAGCTGTTTCATTGATCCCTATTAGTCTTTTTTTTTTTTTCCTTTAGATCATCTTACAGCTGTTGTACTAGTATTTTCTGGTTTCTTTTTTATTTTTAAGAGCTGTTTCCTTTTGTGTTCACTAGCTACAATGCTATATTCAAGGTGTGAAATTCTAACATCTGTTTCATTCAGGTGATTTTGCCAGCTTTTAGGGGAATTGTTAGCACCCTGGGTATCTGTTTAAATGTTTCGTGTATTCTAATTCTTTCTTGCACTGCTTATTCAATATTTCCATCATTCTGACATCTCCTTCTATTTTTTTTATCTTTATCCTCCTTAGATATATTGAACAATTCTTTCATTATGGTCATCATTTATTTATTTTTTTTTTACCTGATAGATTATTTCTGATCTAATTTCCCCATGGCCTGATGGAGTTGTTTCTTTACTTCAGTTGCTCTCATCTCAGAAATTTCAGGTGCATGACTGTCTTCTCTGACCTTGTCTCCTGAAGTTGTTTTGGATGAACTAGAGGTATGAGATTGCATTTTTCTCCTTCTGTTGATCCTTTTTTGCACTGACGGTAGCTGGGTGAGGTGCAGGTCAGCAAGGCTCACCAGAGAGCGGGGTCCATGTAGGACCACTAAAGCTCATGCTGCGTAGAGTTCAATGTCTTTTCTACTTCATTAAGGAGAGGTGGGCAAACCACAGTTCAAGAAGGATTTGATGAAGTTGAATGCAGGGCAAAGTTGTGCAAGGTTCTCTCTCTCTCTTTTTTTTTTTTTTTTTTTTATGGCCGGCTCAGCCCACCCTTGAGGGCAGGGCTGGCGCAGCATGTGGTGCCGGGGATCGAACCGCGGTCCCTGAAGCTGCCCAAGCTTCTCCAAGCAGGCGCTTTAGACCACTGAGCCATCCCGCCAGGCCCCATGCAAGGTTCTCTTGATGGTGAACTGACACAGGATAATACTCCACAAGACTCCTGTGGGTCACTATGGTAGTCACGCCTCCTTGGCAGTCTTCAATGCAAGGAGAGGCAGCCTGACTCAGACAGTTCTGGGTGGGAAGGAGTGTGGGTGCAGCTAGCCTATCAGCTCTCTTGGGCAGTCCTCAGGGTGAGGAGGAGCAGTTTGACTCAGTGACCTCTTGGAAGCGCTACTTTTAAATAGAATTAAGTTTGATGGCATTTAAATGACATTTTTAGAGTTAAGCAAAAAACAATTGCTAATGTAGAATTTACAGCCAAATAAACTACCACGCAAATAAGAGTAAATATATTAACGTTTTACAAGAGAGAACAAGGTACAAATTTAAGTGAAAAAATTCTTGAAAGTGCTAAAGAATGCTTTGAGAAGATCATTGAAGTTAGGGAAGAATGGCAAAAAATATTTTAAAAAAGGAAGTGGGTATGTTGTTACATCTAGACATTTATTGTGTGGTCAGAATGAAAGTAGTGATTACTAATCTAATAAGGATCTATAAAAGGAAAGAAAGATACGAAGATGAGGCCCAAAAAGGGAGAGAATACTAAATGTGAAGGTATTATAACCATCTAACATTGTTTGGAAATAACTAATAATTTCATTTGCTTATATGTGAAAGAAATAGTGTTCAACTCACTATCAAATCAATGATTAAGTTCCTATGAAGTTAAGTAGAAAACTTTTCTCTCTGCCTTCCATAAGCATTACACATGGATATTTAAAAATCATATTAACTTCCTTATAAAAATGTTTAAATGTCTTATTCAACACATGGCATGCTAGAATAAGTTTAGATAAATGAACATTTGAAACAAAGATTAAAGGCTGGGAACATGAAAATACTTAAAAATGACAAAGAAAGCTTAAAATACAACAAATAGACATTTTAAGTCAATAGGGAAAGAAAATCTCATTCAGCATAGTGGTAAAAAGGCTCTATTCATATGAGAAATAAAGACATAGACATAAAGGATTCCTGTGACCCAGAAATAAAAATCATTTACAGACAAATTAAAAGCATAAATGTGTAATTGACATTTTATACTTCTACAGAGAACAAAAAATTAACTTCACATTCTTATGGAAACATGAATTATGGATTTAAAAGAAAAGATTGAGTAACCAGGTGTGATAGCACATCACTACAATCTCGGCATTTGAGAGGCTCAAGTTAGGAGGACTGTCATGAGTTGGAGGTCAACCTGAACTCCGGTGTGAAACTTTGTCACAGAGAGAGAGAGAGAGAGACAGAGAGAGAGACAGAGAGAGAGAGAGAGAGAGAGAGAGAGAGACTGAGAGACAGAGAGAGGACAGAGAGAGAAGACAGAGAGGAGACAGAGACAGAGAGAGATAAAGACAGAGACAGAGAGACAGACAGAGAGAGACAGAGATAAAGACAGAGAGACAGAGAGACAGAGAAATGTAAGTTAATAAATACTACTATATCAGCACTTAAGAATTAATATGAATAGAAGTGAAAGATAGATACTAAGGGCTTGGAAAAGAAATTGTTAACTTGAATATGAAACTGTTCTATTTTTACAATGCATTGGCTCTTTCAAATTAACATAGAAAAGATAATACATTACCTAGATACAGATTGACATGAAGGAAAATTCAAGCAATCACAGAACAGAGCTCGAGCGGGCACATTTCAATGCTATGAGCATGGGTATTGAAGTTGCAGTGACTATTATCACTCCATAAAACTGTGAAAAATTCCACTGATATTTATTACTAACTGTGCACAATAGTTTTTTCAGTATTGATTGTGATCAATTATTTTATAACATCAATTCCAGTGAATTAAACAATTGGTTTGGTTTTATAAAAGATAATTGAGGGGCTAGGGAGATAGCTCCATGGCATACGTGCCTGCCTGGCAAGGGTAAGGTTGTGAGTTTGAACCCCAATCCCACCAAAAAAATAAAATAAATATAATAAAATAAAATAAAATAAAAAACAATTGATACTGAAGCTTGAATCAATGAAATTAGAATGGAAAAACACCTATATGAGGTCACAAAAATCACTATATAATACATTAGCTAAACTCTAAGTTGTTCATATGGATAATTCAATTTTTACACAGTATCAAGATTCCTTCTAGCCGGGCGTGGTGGCTCACGCCTGTAATCGCAGCACTTGGGAAGCTGAGGCAGGATGATCACTGCGAGTTCGAGACCAGCCTGGGCTACAAAAGTGAGCTCAAAGCCAGCCT